>JAHWFO010065174.1:678876-771640 GCA_023313115.1 Rhysida immarginata
CCCTGTATTGCATATACAGTGTCCAGTTCATTATACAATAAATTAATTCACTTTTTATTTGAATTTCTCGTCACCAACATTTAATACAAAAATAACTCCTCCCAAAGATCACTACTTCCAAATAGAGACCATCAATATTGATGGTCTCTGCTTCCAAACTGCTTCGAGCCGGCCAGGTGGCCGAGAGGGCTAGGGCGTAGGCTTTCTAGTTCTCGAGTCCGCCTGGTCGTGGGTTCGAATCCCGCCGTGGGCATGGATGTTTATGGTTGTCCCGGGCTGCGTACAGATATAACTTATGTAAAAGGCACAAAATGACCTTAGTAGTCGACGCCAAAATTTCTAATAAACCATAAACCAACCAAATTGCTTCGAACTACTGTCCTTATGAAATTCACAACGAAATTACCGTGTGTTATAGATTAATTATACAGCATATACAGTGTCCAGTTCATTATACAATAAATTAATTCACTTTTTATTCCAATTTCTCGTCTTCAGCGGTACCGTAATATGAAACTAACTTTTCCAAAGATCGCTATACTTGCAAACTGCCTCGAACAAAAGCCTACAAGATAAAGAAAGCTTACACAGTGAAGTTATGAAAAATATGAAACTGAATAAAGGTTACTTGTTTTTTTATTAAGAAAATTGATGTTACCATGGTTGTTTTTTGTCGATGTGTGAGTGGGAAAGCTTTCCCTATCAATGTAAGGCTATAAACTTCCAATGGTTCAGAGGAAGAAGACAGTTCACTTGAAGATTGGGATACAGATGTCAAGTTAACTGAGGAAGATTGGAAAGACCTCTTTGAAGACGCAGATGAATCAGATTTTGAAGCTTTTTGAATTGTAAAGATCCAGATTATTTAAAAATTTAAAATACAGATTTTTTTTTCTGTATATTTTTGCACATTTTATTTCTCGCGAGAAGTCAAAAATGGGGATCGCGTTATACAAAAAGATAGCATTTTTGCTGTTTTTTGGGCCGAAAACGTATATGGAATCTCATTATACAAGGGGTCGCATTATAGTAGAGGATTTACGGTAATTTCTAAAAGTTACAGTAATATAAGAATGAATCAATTATGTAATAAATTCTCTGATAAAGAAACTGGAATCAAAATCAGATCACATTTAACCAAAACTGTTTTACTTGCTCATCAATAAATTTGTGAATAGCTGGAGTATTCTTCTATTTAACTACATAAAAAAGGAAATACACCTAATAATCATATCAGTAATTAAAATGTTAAATATCACTGATTTTATAAGGAAAAGAAGCCAAAAACTTACTTACTCCACATTGCTTATATTCTACTTCTGCCCCACCCAGCATGGTAGCGCTGCAACTTCTGGTGGCCTCACCTCTAGTAAGGATCCAACAGCGCCAAGCGCAATCCAGTTGTTTTTATCAGGTCTTTGGTGATAATGTTGGAGCAAGGAAGAGCAAATAGTTAAGTGGTGCACTCTATTAGCTGCTGACAGAGCATGGGAGACCTACACACTGGCTGGCAAAAAAAGTGAAGCACCCAGGAGTGGTCCAAGATTAAATATCCTATTTCGGTAAACATGCATACCATTGATGTGTGAGTAAAGGATTAGATTCACAAGGATCTGTAATGTCTAGAACGCTCAACCAGAGTGCATTTGTGATGTCACCGCCATGTTGTTAAGTTGTTACCAATCCACTGCTGTGAATCCAACAGTTACGCAAGACGTTCAGAGAGGATTGCTGTATTGTACAAAGCACCCGCGATGCCTCGCAGACGTGTTAGATATCCTATCCAACAATTGACAGCATTTGACAGGCTGCATTGTGGGACTGCATGAGGCTGGTTGGTCGTATCGTGCAATTGCCAGGCATGTTGGCCATTCAGATGTTACAGTGGCCCAATGTTGAAATCAATTGGTACATGAGGGCACCCATGCACGTCGTACAGCAGGGTTCATTTTAGGTGGAGTTTACTGGGCACGCCACCCCGTTTGCCCTTTTGATGAAAAATTTCCACCTCGCTGCCCTTTGATCTTGATCACCCGGCCCGATACCCGAGAATGCACACGCAAAGAAAAATCTAAAAATTTTGTAAAGGGTTAAGGAACTTCAAAAAGAAGTATCTCATTTTTTATGGAAAAAATCTTTTTTGAAAACATAATGCCCTTTTTTGAAAATTAATTGCCCTTTTTGGGGGGCAAAGTGGCCTTTTTTGATAATGTCATGCCTTTTTTAGCCCTTAGCACCCTGCCCTTTTTTAAGTTTAGAATGAACCCTGTGCAGGTTCGGGTCGACCAACAGACACCACCCCAAGGGTGGACCGTCGTATGGTGCTCCATTCATTAAGGAATCCCATGGCAGGCACCCGCCATCCGCGAACACATACTGGAAACTCTACAACGCCCCATGAGTTCCCGCACAGTGTCTCGATGACTTGCATCCACCGGATTGGGGTCTTACCGTCCCATGCATCAGTTGCCATTAACACCACAACACCAATGCCTGCATTTAGAGTGTGCCTTTCCCGGGAGGCATGGACAGAGGACGAATGGCATCACATCATATTTAATGATGAGTCCCACTTCTCCATGACCTCCAATGACCATCGTGTTCGCATGGCAACTTGAAGAAAGACCACATGTATGACGGTTCGAGGGCAGAGGGCACAACCCTCCCATATTGTGTAGAGACATACAGGCGTAACCCCTATCATCATTGTGTGGGGAGCCATCGGATATGCGTTCAGGTCACCTCTAATAGTGCTTTGGCAGACTTCGACCAACAAGATAACACACGCCCACACACAGCACATGGTCTATGGACTGCCTACAGCATGTTGAGGTCCTCCTGTGACCAGCAAGATTCCCGGACCTCTCCATCATCAAACACGTGTGGGATGACATTGGAAGGTGACTCCGTCCCAGTACCAACCTGCGGGATCTGGAGGGACAGTTGCAACAACTGTGGACTGACTTGTCTCAGGAGAGGATCCAAGGGCTGTTTGACACCATTTTGAACTGCCGTTGAGATACACATTTGGTAGCCCTCTGGTTCATCTTGGAGGTCAGTTGTTTCACTGTTGCATGTCCATTCGCTTGCACGCATTTCCATAGCTGTCATTCACCTCTGTCATCTATTGCCCGTGATGCCCTATATTTGGCATGTCGCTGACTTTGGGTATTACCATTCTGCCATGTATCACCACGGCGGCATGTGAACAGTTCACATAACTAGCCATTTCGGAAATACTGCGGCCCTTGTCTCGGAAGCTGATGATCATGCCCTTTTGGAGGTCGGATAAATCACTACATTTCACCATGACTCCAATAATTGCAATGTTTTCTGGCACCCTTCCTATACCCCCCCCCCCCTACCTCTGATACTGGTATGTACCTTCTGGACATAATTATTTTTTGCTGATGTTGAACATAGGGGGTGGTCATATTAATGTGACTGGACTCTGTATTTATTCCACGTTATACTAGACATATATATCCTTAAGAAGCTAGGTGTTTGACAGCCAATAAGTCCATTGTAGAACACAATTTATTTAATCCGTGAAATGGTATAAATCATCAAAGGATACAAAAATGTTTCTCTATGTTTCAAACTTTGCCCTTATTGAACATTGAACCTGTTAGTAATTCTTTGTTGCTGAATATAACCCAAGAAGAGTTCATGGTTACGTGTACTCTTTTGGTTCTTGCTGAATGATGACCACATTTTGGTTGAAACACATTCAAAAAGTGGATTATTTTATGTAGGAGAGATTTTTCTTTTTCTCATTATTCAACCTTATTTTTGCTTAAACAAACTAGTTGCTTGAAAGAATATGCCGGCTCTGAAAGGCTATCTTTACCAAACTACACAACTTACAGATTTGATCAACACATCATTCTGAAGAATACAATCTGAAGTTATTTTTGATTATTCACATCATCAAAAATGTTCAATGTAACTGCCATGAGAAGCCCAAACAATGTCTAGTTTGTAAGGTTTCATAACTAACCACTTTCTCAGCACTTTCCACACTGTCATAAGGGGCATTTGGAGTTCCCAACTGGCTCGGCGAGTTGATTTTCGCGGACTTCAAGCAAATGTTTTGTGAGTGTCTTGGGCATTCTCTACCGACACCCATGGGCTTCCAGGACATTTTTGCCTTTGCAAAACCACTCTTTCTCAGTGGACTGACGAAACCAAGGTAGGGTATTCCACCTAATGGGAGGATTAGCTCCTTATTTGCACAAAATGCTTATTGATTCATACACCAGACATGCTAGAACAGAAAACTGGTTCTGAGTTTGTATATATACTGCACTGTGACTTTGATATATCACTGTTTATTCTACAGGTGCACTTGATTCTCTAGGCTGGGGCTGTTCATAATGTAAAGAATTATCTTTGTAGGATTTCTAAATTTTCCAGAACACAGAAAATATGAAGACAAATGCGATGAAGGGCCTGCTGGGTATTCAGAATAAGGATTTTCAAAAATAATTCCAGCAGTGGATACATTGGTTGGAGGAAGTGTGTCATTTTTGATAGGGCCATATTTTAAGGGGAAGGGAGCTAGCTTTTGAACCGAATGGTTCAGTTGGGTACTCCTGCTTTGACCTAAAATCAGACACTATTTGATTGGGCATTGTAATACAATGAAATATAGGTTTTACATTACAGAAAACCTTGTAAGCTTATTTACATATTTCTTTCTTATACTCTTTTATTTTAGGAATGTCTTCAGTGTCACTTACTCCACCAACATCACCGTGTGATTCTAGCACCTTAACATTAGGTGGGACAGGAAAATCAAATACAGGGATGCTTTATGGACTTAATGGGTATTCTGTATCTTCCGGAAATGGAGGAGGCAACTGGATAGATTCCAGTCAACAGGAAAGATTGAGTCGTAAAATATCAGCTCGGGTCTGGCAAGATAGCACAATGGCAGTAGATCCTGCAAAGATTACTCCAAGTGAAAATCCAGGGGAATCTGACCAAATTGGTCAGTGGGATTATAGTGACCCCACACAAAAAGTCACATGCAACTGTTCAAAGTAAGTATTATTAAATCTCCTTTGGTATGAGAGTTTTTTTTTGTTTTTTTTTTTCTTCTTCTTTACCTCCTGTCTGTTTTATGTTCGCTTGCCATCTAATTTTATAAAGCTATAGAAGTTGACAGTATCTTATTTCAAAAACAAAATACTTTTTTTCTGAGAGCCTGCCCATGAAATTGCATTTCTTATAGATCTTTCAGCCCTTTAAACCTTGAAAAGAAATAAAGAGAGGTGCTAAAGTAGGTACAGTCGAATCCTGTTAATGTGTGTTTCAAGGGACCAAACAAACACGTATTATCTGATTACATGGAAATAGTTTTCAAGGGAGACGGGACCAAAGGAAAAAAACATCTTTAAAGTTTGATTATGTCTTAAGTATTTACATATTAACAGGGTTCGACTGTATACAGTTTTATTATGAAAAAACACTAGCATTATCAAGTTACAATAAGGATGATATACAAATTGCAGTAAGTACAATCTCTGGCCTTCAGCATTTATATACCGAGTGGCCAAATCATTATGACCACCTGATAGTTTTAGGCAAATGAGCTATTTCGTCACAGCGCTGCTGCTAGAGGGCTAGATAGCTATAAAAAGGGAATGCAGGTTAGGTGAACCATCAGTTGCACTGTGTTTTTTGCGACGATATGGGCAAAAAAAGGGATTTAACTGAGTTTGAACGCGGGATGATCGCCGGCACGCACAGTGTTGGAACCAGTATCAGCAAAACAGCTGAACTTGTGAAGTATTCAAGAGCAGCAGTTATTAATGTTTATAGAGAGTGGATTACCAAGCAAAAAACCGGCTCTCAACGTCAAGCGTATGGCTCCTGAATGCTCGAGCTGAAAGGAGATTGGCCAGAGTTGTCCAGGGCGACAGAAGAGCAACAGTGCGTCAAATAGCGGCAAATCTTAATCAAGGACAAACTGTGACCGCCTCTGAACGAACTGTTCGCCGCTCAGGTTATACCCTTTCATGATATCCCTGTCAAGTCACCAGATTCATCACTGATGGATTTCTGTGGATTTGGATTTTGAAACAAGCCCTTGCTCCATGCCATTCAACAGCCATTCAGGGTCTCTGGAAAGCCTGCAAACATGAATGGAACAGTATTAAATCGCCTTTCTGCAGACATCTCTTCTACAGTGGAAAATACGGTTTAGGGCAATAGTCAATAACCACGGTCACCAAATAAAACATTGTTGGTGAAGAAAGGATTTTTTTCCGCAAACTTTTTCCTCCAAATCGTTACCCTAGATCGTAATCAACCTTCTGTAATTAAATTCTCAAAGACCATTCATCACCTTTTCTTTAATGGATATTAAGCCAGTAGGAAAAATAGTCCCAATCTGCAAACTAAGGACATGGAGATAGCTTAATGTGTTAGGGCATGATTAGTGTTGGTGCATTTAGTCAAAGGTTCTTGGTTTGAGTTCAAGCTGCGAAATTTTCTTTTCCATTTTCATTTATAAACAAAAAATTCTTGAGAATTTAAATTCAGCATATCTTTATTTTATTATGCATTTTAACATTAAAAAAAGCACATATGATCATTTTGAATGTTTATTGAAATTCTATTGATGTCCTATTTTAGATGTAAAAAGAATAAACAAGCTCTCAGTCAGCCTAAACCTAATTTAACCAATACTAGTGGCAATTCTCAAACAGCCACTAGCAGTAAGAAAAGTGATCGGATTGACAAGACTGACAAACAGTTAAGGCATGTCAGGGGCATGACACCCTTTCATCGGCGTTCACCTGTAAATGATGACTTAAGTGCGATAGATTCCGATCTTATAACTCATCGTTTGCCTGTTGCAGGCAATCCGTCATATCAATTTAAAGGTAAATTTTCTTTTGACTTTTTCATATATTTTTTCTTTATTTTAATTTAGGACTATCTGATATAAGTTAGTATTTTTTTTCTTTTAGGTTCTACACCTGTCCCTCCTAGTGGACTTCCTCAGTTGCGAACAAGTCTACTAGATCCCATTTCCTCAGGTGCATCTCCACATTCATCTGCACCTTCACCTCTCATCGCATCCAATTCACAACCTGCATCTGTCACTCAAGCAGGTAGTTGTATAGATAAAAAATTTTAAAATTCCTGTTTGATTGAAACTTCATTATTTATAAAGGTGGGTTATACCTCTTCCCAAACTGCATCAAATAAAGCATAAAGTTGGAAGCATTTTCTTTGATCTAAAGAAGAGTGTTAAATAAAATGGGGATTTGTGACCATTTTGTCTGGAAGATAATTGTAATAATAACATGCACTTTTTTTAATAAGAAATAGTACATGTAATTGGCTACTTGAGTGGCATGATAAAACAGGAAATAAAGTTAAAGCAATTATTGAACAGAATACTTATATTGTTTAAGTGTAAAATTTAAAGACTGAAATGTAAGGCCATACTGTAGCCAACCAGATAAGCATCCACAGATCGCTTGTTTGATAGTGGTTAAGAACTTTGATAAAGTGTTCTGCTATGCAGTGATCAAAAAACTTTTATGAACATTGAGCTGTATAACAATATGCATACTCAACAAATATGAAAATAGTGTTTTTTGAGGGTAATAACTGATCTCTAATAGAGTGGTGACCCCCCTGTAATGGCTTAAATTACTGCACACTTATCAGTAAATCACGTGAATATCTTTGCTACTCCTCAAAAGAGCACACCCCAATTCAGGAGGAGTCCGTTAAAATGCATTAATTTTCTAGTTTTTAAGTCCCTTCGGGCTGCAGGACAAATCTGGTTATGAGCATAGGCGTTTGTGTTTATCCTGGCCATGCATAAAATTATTACTTACATAAAAAGACACCAATAACGTAGATGATAATAAATTTACAATTTATAATTAAATGATTTTACAGCATGTTTCAGAAATGGTAAGCATTATTTCAGGAATGAACTTCCCCATACATACCGTCTGCTTGCCACGAGAAGACCGCTGAGTTGCTTAATGTGCTCGTATGGTGTCGCTGCAGTTGCAGATGAATCTATTCAGTGTTGGGGGACAAACAGCCAAATTTGAGTCTATCCAAGTTTCATTGATGTAACACTAGGACAATTTTCTTCTCTTATTTTTTTTATATTTCTCAGGTATCTACCTCTCCATGCAAAAGTTTTCGTTTGTTTGGAAACACTGCCAGAACTCATTTTTGCGCTACTTGATTTTAACGCTTTTCCTCCCTTCATAACTATAGACTGATCTGCAACTACAGCGACACCGTACAAGCACATTAAGCAACTCGATGGTCTTCTCGTGGCATGCGAACAGTAGACAAAAAAAAAAATCTGTTTATTACAGCATGGGTTCGGAAATGCATAATTTTCTAGTTACAGCCTTCAAAACAATGACATTCACCTGAATATCATTGCAGATGTTGAATGATGTTGTACTTTGGGACATGTACTAATCAGGAGCTAGCAGTTGATAAAGATACACTATTGCTCTTGCAGTAGCCTCCACACAATCAAATGAGGAGCATTCACTTGCATCGCTAACCTTCATGTGCTGATAGAAGGAGTCACATCCACAATATCCAAAATCTATCTCTTCATCTGTAATTGTAGATTTTAGCCATTCCCTTTCAACAAGATGAGGTGCAAACTTCCCATGTTCACAGAGATGGTGATGGATACATTCAAATATCTTCCTATTTGGTCACTTTTCTGTGATAACTAACCACCTATTTGAGTACAAAATCAATCATCACCTGCAAGATGAAAGAAAGTTCCAGTGAATGCAATATAGCGAAAGGCAAGGGACCAGCAAGATCATTTTGCTAAATAGATATTACATTGCATGGAGGTGGTGTTAAAATTTGCATAATTTTTATGTATAAATTGTTGTTAGTGTTTATATAGAAAAATTTAGTACTTTATATTAATTTGAATGCTTCTTAACATTAAAAACAAAACTTTCCCGATACTTGACATTGCTGCCTATTTAAAGTCATGCAGGCTGCCATTGCTGAAAACTTTGTTCGAATCGCGATTATTTTTTCTGAAATAATTAATATTTGAAAGCAGAACGGACCGAAAATAATATTGTAATACGTATTTTACAGAAAAAAATTGATAGAATTCGTCGGCCTCTGTAAAATTAGCTTTTCACAAAAATGTTTATGGGCTTTTTTGAATTTTAAAATAAATTCATAAATTTGAACAAACATTAAAGTTTTTAATATAAAAATTTCTTCCGAGTTTCAACAGCTTTTACAGTAGTTCTCGTGCCGATTTTTTTAGAAATTAATTTTTAAAATTCATGCACATTTAAACTCATCAGCAGGCCGCCTTTAATGCTGTGCAGTGCACTATGAGTAGTTTGGTGCAATAACGTTGTTCTCGAGAAATTTTTGTAATTTTGCCAATAAAATAACCAAATCCCACAGCTACAGCCAACTGGGCAGAGCCTGTGACGTAAAAAGTTGTTCTACTTCACCATTGTTTCGCTGAAGGCCATAACTCATTGTTTCAATAACTCTGAAACCATGCATTTCCAGATCCATGTTGTAATAAACTTTTTTTGTCTACATATGGAAAGTTCATTTCTGAAATAAAGACCACTACTTTTGAAACAGCCTGTATAGCTTAATAACAAGTTTAATATTGTAAATTTCACATCTCAGTATTGAATATTCTTGCTTGGTATATTTTATATTTTTTAATGCAAGATTTAAAAAATGCTACTGTATTTCTTAGTTCTTCACCAATTTTTTAGATATATATACATAACATACACAGTGCATTCAAAAAGTTCTGGGACTAATTTTTTTATAGTATATAAAAGTGGCACCATTTTTAGGGGAACTAAGTAATTATTTAGAATATAATGTTATTGAAAGCTTCCAATTATTTTCTTGCTTTTTAAATAGTATACAATTAGTAGTATCACTGAATTCTTTGTTTTTGGAACGTGGCAAAAAACCTTTTCAAATAGTCCGAATTTTTTTAAATTTGATGTACAGTCAGCCCCAGTTACCTCGAATTATCAGGGCTCTACTGTATAAGTATAGAAGAATCATGCTCGGCAATTACGAAAGTATAAATCCAAAATTCCACATATGGTAAATAGATTATAAAGTTGAAAAACCTGATACGGAAACATTCCAAATGATACAAATCTCATACGGAAGCAAGGTGTTCAAATGGCATCCTACGTTTCAAGAATTAACTTAAGTAACTGGAAGTCCATCTGAGAGAACGCTGTCGAAACCTGTTGAAAAACATTGAAGTTGTGTGTCTGTTGCTAGCCAATGTGCCTGATGTTGCTTAACTTCACAGAAGTTGTGTTTCAGTGAAAACCCACCAGGCCACGGCCTCCCCCAAAAAAGAGCGAAAGAGTTTTTGGCAGTTGATCATAACCGCTGAAGGAGTCTGAAATTGTAGGTCAGGAACCGTGGGAGTTAAGTGAGTGGCTTCTGCTGCACAACAATGGATATTCGTCAATTTTTGTCCACCAGATTTTGACAAAAGAAGTACCTTATTTTTTCGAATGTAGGCTGGGGCTCTAACCCCCCCCCCCCCAAATCTAAAATTTTAGGAGTGCGGCCTCCTAATTAATGAATCATTATCAGCAATTGTGAATACCACAATAAACGATCGCGCTACTTCATTTGGGCATCCCATAGTCTCTTAATTGGTAATTTAGTCAGTTATTTTATTATTTATATAACCATCTAAATTATTTTTTTATATTTGATGAAATGTTTATAAATTCATTAATGAAATATGTAAGTAATTATAGTGTCTCATTTTAATGAACGAGTTTAACTGTTTATTTCTTCGGCCATGGCCATGGTTCCTGAGTTTGCAGCCTAAAGTGAATCGCAGCCTTTAAACGGTTACTTATTCGTTCCACCGTCAAATTTGCGGCTGCGGCCTAAAGTGAGTCTGGCCAATATTCGAAAAATATACGGTAAATAAATAAAAAATAATGATAGTCATCAAATACCTTCCATACACAACTGACCTGGCTCCTGCAGACTTCATGCTATTCCCCAAGCTTAAATCCACATTAAAAGGAGAATATTTTGAAGATGTGGAGTCAATCAAGAGGAATGTGACAACCATTTTGAAAAGGATTTCATTTCTAGGCTTTAAAGGAGCTTTTGAGAGCCTGTGTGAACGCTGTACTTTGTATGCTGAGGGGGAAGAAATAAGTAATGCAACCCCAATTTATTTCTATGACATGAACAATGCTAGTTGTTGAAATTTTGAGGAATTCTAGTTCGAACCTTCTATTTCTTTTGTGCAAAGTTACAAGCTCTATCACCAGCTGATAGCACTACAGTGAGTGTTTAAAAAACAGCAGATGTCAGTGATGCCTGTTACAAGCTTCATCATGTTGCCACATCCACCCTACAGTCCCGATCCGTGTTTCCACATGTTTGACCTTTTAGAAAATGCACTCTGTGATGATTAAGTTAAGAATAAAATAAAACTCTTTTTCCACAACGAAACAAGGTTGTGGAAATCCTTGCACTCTGTGAGATCCAGTTTGAGTTCAATGACAAGGTTGTGTGCATTGTAAAAAGGTATTTTTCTGGTGAGCAGGAACAAGAATTGGTACCGAGAGGGAATTCAAGCTTCTTCCGGAACGCTGGCATAAAGCCGAAGAAATGGAAGGAGACTTCTTTGAAAAATATTCAGCAGAACCGAAAGTTGTAGCAATGCGAAGTTGTATGTAGAAACTTAATTCAATAAAACTCTTTTTTTCTCATATTTTGCTAGTTGTCCCTTATAAGTTTTTGAATGCACTGTATATATATGATCTACAGAAATTATATACAATTATAGCTTATTGCTTTAAAATGATTTTAAAGTTTTTTTTTATTTATTTGTTTTTTCTGATGGCAACGAGTATGTGAATGCTTTTCTCAGTTTAATGTTTCAGATTATTTTCTTAAAATTTCTCCATCATTTTCACTTATTCATGCAGATTGAAAGATTCATGTTTGCAATCACTAAATAGCGTCTTGTAAGGATGGAATATCGCCCTTTTTTCTCTCGAACCATTATTAAAGTAATATATTTTCCTCATTGAAGATTAAAAATGAAAAATGTAAAAAAAAAATCATTCCAAGATTCCAGAAGAGTACATTGGATGATGATGAAGGTTGACCGAAGACTGCTTGAAACTCCAAATTCAATATAGAGTTCAGAAAGAAATAAATTGTTGATAAATCCCTTGTCGCCAATGAAATAAAAGCTTTGTGAATTTTTTCAAATAATTAATGTTACTGTCTTCAGTGATTTTGCATCAGTTATTTACTTGAAAGATTAACAGTCTCGCTACATTTTTCTGAATAAGTTTCTAGGAAAAACAATTACGTTGCTTGAAAGTCTCAAAATTGACCACAGTGATACTTTGCTTTATTTTTTTGATATTTAATTGGATTCATGAAATATTTAAATCAGAATCTGTTAAAATCCATCTTTTGTATGCTCTTAAGCTTTTTACAAATAATTTAGCATATTTGAAATGCTTAGATCATATTTATTTCAAAATGACATTATTCAAATGGAAATTGAATCATATCACTCTTGTTTATTAATAATTATGCTTTGCAAAGAGAATCCTCAATGGCTTCACAATGCACCCCGTCAGGTTTTCACCCAATCACATGATTAAGCATGTTGCAATTACAGCACGTCATTGGAAGATAGCAATGGCAAGAGAACTTTTTAAGAAAGATGATTTCATACAATAGCCAATTATGAAGTGTAATCTTAAAAAATAAAAGTATTCATGGAAAAAGTATATAATTGTTTCTACAAGTTTATTTGAAATTATTTAGCTTTGCTTTGCTATAGATTGGAAAATTGCTATTTCTTACTCTTATTGGTTTGCAATGGACAGGTTTCTATTGGGTGATTTTAATATGTTAAATTTTATACATTAAGCATTAAACTTCTCCTTCCAAATCTGTAAGAACATCCCATGATTTTTAACATCTCATTTTTGGAAGACAATCTCGTCTTAAGTTCAAATCAGTGTGGATGGAGAAAGGATATGTTTGTCTTTAACATGACATTCATTAATCACCTGGTAATTGGCATAGATAATTATCAAATTACATCTAAAATTACAGGCTTTAAGATGTCAATATTTTTAAAACAATAACGAAAGTTCAGTGCTTTTATCCAAGAAAGTAAATTATGGTAGTGTTGGCTTAGAATAAGTGATTAGAACATTACGAATTTCATATCAGTTTTCAAGCTTTTGTAAAAGGGGGGGAGGGTGCATGAATTATTGGTTCCATAAGAAATGGTCATAGCGTTATAAATAAAAAAGCTATCTTTATGCAGTTTGCAAACAATGAAAAGGGAAAACCCTCAAAGTATTTATACCAGTCATAATCATCTCACAACTAATCTGGCCTTCTCAATATGAGCTACTTTCGTGGTCCATAAAATATCTAGGCGGTACGCAATCTCTCTCCGAGTGTTACTGAGTGCCTTTGTGATGGATGATAGAGAAGTAGGGTGATAAGCCGTCCTCTTGGAAGAACATGCTTGGGTGTGATGTACCTCTGTGATTGGTAATAATGCATAATTTTCCAGAATGTCTAGATAATTTGTGCTATTCACTGATCCCCCCCCCTCCTGCGAAGATCATCACCTCATTCGCAATAGTGCACACACAGAAATTCACCTTCTTGCTGTCCTACTTATGTTTGCCCGTAACACGTAGATTTTCCGATCCCCATATCCTGCAATTGTGTCTGACACAGAATGTTGCCTCATTATTAAAAACGGTCTTTTGGAACCACACCATTCATTGGAACTCTCCTGAATTCTCCTCAAACCAGTTCTGCACAACTTGGGCTCGATGACATGGAGCATTTTCTTGTTGGAAGACCTCATTATTGTCCATTTGCAGGTAAATGGTCACCAGTCAGCTCAACATAGCAGGAACCATTCAGTGATATCTCTTAATATGACCAACGGAACCAACCCAGAAAAGGCACCCCACACAAATGTGGAACACAGCAGCTGGTATGGTGTCTTGTTGACAAGTTGGGCCCCTAGCATCATGGGGTCTGCGCCATACTTTCAATCAGCCTGATATAACTGGTGATTTGTCGGATCATACTCCCTGTTTCCAGTCTTCACATAACGTTTATAAGCTGGTAATGCACTGTGCCTGGTGATGTTGCCTTAGCAGTGATGCTCTGGTAGGTGGTCTGTTACCATAATCTGTGGATGATAAAGCTGTAGATGGTTCTGAAAGCACCTACATTGAATTTGGCAGTGATTTCATGTGCTGTGGCTTATCAGTTAGAATAGACAATTCTAGCCAGATGCCACTAGTGATGGCCAGAGAGCAGTCATGATGAGCCATTGCATTGTTTATAGTACTGTATGTGGTAATTCCTTTTAGAAGGTATTCCCTGTATACATGGAACACCATGGATCTTGGAATGTTGAATTACTGAACAACCTCAGTAATGGCATTCCCCATGCATCAGGCACCCACTATCATGCCATGTTCAAACTTGATAGTTCTTGTCATCTTGCCATGACCACAGGACATGGAGGGATACAATTAGATAAAGTGTACATGGTCACAGCCAGTGTGTGCATGTTTTGAATTAGTCTGTGCATATGAGAGAGCAGTTTTCAATTTGCATACTTCTATCCAATGTGATTTTTGGCCTTTGAGTATATATTATCACTGAAACTTTTAAAATTCTAAATTTCGTACCTGACCCAAGTTCTTTGGATAATGGATCGTCAACCTGAGATTCTTTAAGCATTCAAAAACGTGTTTTTTACTGGTACAATTTAAAAAATATACCTGATAATCATTTCTATAATAGTTTTGGCTGATAAAAAGATATCCCAACTATTAAAAAAAAATTCAGTTCCACTGCTTCAGGCATTATTTTCAAGCACCTGGATTTACTGTAACTGATTTTCAAATTGCACAAAAAAAAAAAATCAGGAAAAGAATTCCGTACTTTGTAAGATATTTGATCATTAAGAGCAGTCCATTGTCTGAGCTGCTTTTTTCTTGTTTGCCTAATTATATTTAGACTCACCATAATTGCTGACATTCATGTCTATCTCATATGTATAACTGTCATGGGCAAGATGCATGAGCAAAATACCGGTATGAAACGCTATGCTCTTGAGAAGTAAGCACTCCTTTTTTATTAGGAACTTTAGCTAAAACCTACTCATAAAAATGCATGCTTGGTCTGTATGTTTATCCGGCTGGCTGCCATTTGTACTGATCATCAAGGTTTTAGCTCTGCTGTCTCAACTTTCAGGCATTTTCTTGGATCCTTTCAAGCTAATTGCACGTGCTGAAATGGTAACTGTTAAGAATACCAAGATAATGGCATGTCATTTAATAGTCGATTCGTCAAGAATGAATACACTCTTACTATCTGTTTATCTTTTAAGCATTGTTGACATAGCTATAGCTCCTTCTTGGAATGTTTACAAGATTTTATTTACCGGTATTTTTTGTTCTAATTCATTATTGATCTGAAAACTTGGATTTTCACAAGCGGTAAACTGAATAACGAAGAGTAGGAGATAATATGGCAATAATGATCCATATAAGAATACAAAAAGTAAAATGCCAGAAGCCTGTGGACAAGCTAAATAAAAACAGAAACCACAATTTCACAAATGAAATTTTTAATAGAGAGCCACGGATGTACATTTCAGAGACATTGTCTTGTTCATCAGCGTGTGATTTGGGAATTCAATATAAGAATTTATAAAGAAATCCATTGACTAATTAGGTTATTTTATACAAATGGCCAATAAGAGATTACAGTAAAATTTTACATCCTAATGTGTATACAAAGGAAACTGATAACCAGTCGGGTTATTTTACAAACGAATTTTTAAGTAGCAATAAGAAAATTGCCATGTAAATAGAGAAAAAAGCAAAACCAAATTACACCACTAAATATACTTTGCAAATTGCAGTCAATCATTATGAAGGGCTAAGTCAGTCTTAGGGCCTAAGTCTCTAAGAAGTAACTTTCCGGTAGGTTTTTTAATTTCAAATTTCTAATGATTCTAAGAAATACAACAGTTTAAGATCTTTGGTATATTATGGAGAAATTCAACTAAACTAACAAAAATTGTGGCCTAATTTTAAGATATGGTCAGTGAAGCTAGGAACATCCATGTTACCATTTTTAATGCATGAAATATGTTCTTTTATTATTTTTTCAAAACTGCAGAGAGTGGATCCATTATAATAATTGAACAGGGAGTTTTAAAAACACCTGACTTTTGTTTTATTGGATATCTTTAGTGCCACCTAAGAATTATTTAGCTTGGTATATCAAGTATGAACAGTGAGCTAAACAGGTAGGCAAACAAATATTCACTTTTTTCATATTCAACAGGGTACTGTGGTCAGTTCGCCATCAATGTGCCAACACAAGTTAATCTACTAATTCAAATATTTTAACTTCAATCCAGATCAAATGGAGTATGCTGTGCAGTAGTTGATTGTCCCAGTAACTGGAGAAAGCAAAATAGATGAAATAAAAAAAAAAGTGTGGTTATTCAAAAGAAATTCACAGCATCCATACGGATTTTTTCTTCTGCTGGTTATCCATCATGAAATATTCTTCTATGTGTTCATTGGTTATCCTGGGCATCTTACAGCATCTCTCCAAAGATTATCTTCTTCGTCCTTAGCTTTTTCCCATGGTTGCTGATATTACTAGCTTTGGCAAATGATTTTATGGCCAGATGCCCTTCCTGATGCCAACCTCTAGAGAGAAAAATGTTAGAAAAGGGGACAAATACAAACATCCATGCCCTCGGTGAGATTCAAACCCATAACTCGATTGGTCGACAAGACCTGCGCTTTAGCGTTCTCAGCCACCGAGCCGGCAAAATTCAAGATTTATTAGAAAAATACAGGAACTTTAAATATAGAAGTATGTGTTGCTTTCTTCATTGCAATTGTTAATCCACACAACTACAAAGAGTTCTATTATGATCCTCGTTATTATAAAGTACATATAAATATGCTTCAGGGTAATAAATTAATGAAAAAATAACCAATTTGCTATTATTTCATTATTAATCACCACATGGTAAAGTTTGCTCAGTTATACTTGGTGTTTTCAGCTTCAAGTATGTGAGAAAACTTATATATAGTTATGAACAACAATAAAGAAGTTTTGATTGTAATGTTCACCCTGCAGCAGTGGCGAATGGGCAGGGCTCACTGACATGGTGGCGTCCATCAGTTCCTCGTGAAAAACGTGAATAGAATGGAGCCTGCAAATTCAAATGACCAGAGATCCAACTCAAAGAACCAAAAAAGTGGAAACTCAAAAGGTGAAAAACTAAAGGGGGCTCATTCTGTAGAATATGTCTTCTCTCTCAAAAGCGTATATTGGTGTCAAGGAAGCTAAAAATTAACACTTAAACAGAAAAACTGAGAACTTTTTGTTGTGTTTGTTACATTCCTGTATACCCCCCCCCCCCCCTTCCCACTCCCATGGTACCTTCTCAAAAACCTCTTTCCAACATTGTGTATGTCCTAACTCTTCTCTTCCTGCCTCCCTTTTTTCACCATTTTTTTTTTTTGAGAACTCAATTGCCTAGATTACTTTGTTCCTTAATGTAGTTTTGGTGAAAGGGAGTTTTTCAGTAATTCAGAGCTATAAATCAGTTACTCTTTTATTGTCCAAAAGGTCTTCAGAAGGTTAACATTCCAGGTTTGATAAATAAATACAAAAAATGGTATCAAAAAAAGAAGGTTTCTTAGAATTGCATTTGCAATTTATATATCTTAGGCCTATGTTGCAGTTTAAGAATTAAATTATGATTATCAGGGGATTAGAATTTCTATAAAGACCTGATATGTGCGTTTAGACAAGTAATAATACCATTTTTGTCTCTGAAAGGTAGTGGAGAAAATAGTGTTCCATTACAGATGAGATTGGAAGATTGACACCACTGACTTCATGTTGTGAAAGACATTTGGATTAATGATGCTAAGTCGATGTTAGGTGACCATTCTGTTGTTCTTTAGAATTATACTAAAGTTCTCAGTAGATGAAATAGAGCAAATATGGCAAATCTTTTTTGAGGTCAGAGTTGTTGGAAGCAACTGCTGGAATAGAACATGGCACATCAACTAGCATTTTGAAGTGGAAATGGCTATATATGTCTGATGAAGAGCGGCAAATTTTGAAAAATATATTGGGACAGGAAAGACATACCATAGATTCCTTTTTACAATCCCTCAGTACAGTCCCCAACATTGTCCATGACTTTTTCCATTGTCCTGGTAGCTTCATAATTCTGTTGATGTTATGGATGGAGCAATAGACTGCACATAACTTTGGGAACCATATGGAAACGAATGCCACGCAGGGGTTCTTTAAGTTTTGGGAATAATATCGTTTACTAGACAGAATGGAGGGTGATGCAGTACTTCCTAGTCCAACTTGCAAGCAGGTCAAAGTCAACATCACCCACATGACATCGGGCTTTATCATGGAGGATAATTGGTGGAGTGGTGAGAAAGTGACGCAGTTTCTTCCGCAGGGCTTCATGAAGGGTGTGTTGCAAGAAATGTGAAAAGTATACAGCACATTTATAGTTCGTTTGTCAGGTACTACATGAGTAATGATCACATTATCACTCATGCTTGTGGAGTTTAGGAGTGAATTCAAACAAATCTTTATTACCTTAACAAATCACTTGTGCTTAATATATTTCTCAGTTCAAATTGTTACCAAAAAGAAATAACAAATAATAATCTTACATAATGAAAAAATACATGAATTTGCCTGTTGCATTATGTTAAATCCACCCACTAAGTTTGTGTTCTGTTTCCACTGAAATTCATATTTATCAAATATATTAACAGATGGCACTGACTTCCAATTGCAAATGGCAGCAGATTTAAACAAGCAAAGAAATTTCATCAACTAATAAATAGAAAAATATCAGTGCCAAGAGGTATGCCATTGACTGGGTTTGAGAAAGGGCAAATTCATACTATGAAAGAGCCGGGCAAGTCAGCCAGACAAATAGCAAAATACTTAAATCGCTCACATACAGTAATCTTAAATTACTTGAAACTGCGGGAGAGTTACGGCCAAAAGAAAGCTCCTGGCGCACCACCGAAATTGACACCTCAACAACAATGGATAGTAATTCGGGAACTGAACCAGGGAAAAACATTTCTGACAGCATTGGCCAAGAGACCAGATAATAATGTTCACAAATCTACATTAAGCCAG
This sequence comes from Rhysida immarginata, assembly GCA_023313115.1. Taxonomy (NCBI): domain Eukaryota; kingdom Metazoa; phylum Arthropoda; class Chilopoda; order Scolopendromorpha; family Scolopendridae; genus Rhysida; species Rhysida immarginata. Next base: position 698,182 of record JAHWFO010065174.1, read on the forward strand.
CTTATTAAACAGCATGAGCATCTTGTGTACACAAAAAGAAAGTGTACGCCTAACTTGAAACCTATGCACAAGGAGAAACGATTGTGTTGGGCAAAGGGGAAGATGTCATAGAAGCAAGAATGGAAGCAAATATTATGATCCGATGAGAAGAAGTTTAATCTGGACGAACTAGATGGATGGAGTCACTATTGGCACGACATGGAAAGAGAAAGAGCTCTATTCCAAGCGCCAATGTAGAGGGGGTTTGGTTATACCTGGTAAATACTGGTAAAACAAACCTAGCATTCATTTTTAGTCGAATGAATGCCACATCATACACAATAATGCTGGAGACTCATCTTCTGCCCTTCGGTAATCAAATTGCTGGCCCCAGACGGCAATTCCAATAATATAATCCACCCATCCACATTGCTAAAACCACGTATGAATGGTTTCTCAACAATGGGGTTCAGGTGATGGAGTGGCCACCCATTTCCCCTGATCTGAATCCAGTGGAGAATCTGTGGGCCATACTTGCAAGACAAGTTTATGTGGGTGGAAAACAGTATGATTCTGCTGAAGAATTGAAGAATGCCATTGTAAATTGTTGGGAAAACATATCCCAAGACTTTTGCAAAAAGCTTATTGAAACACTACTTGATAGAGTATTTAAAATAATTCATGCTCACAGCGGTTACACTGGTTATTGAATATGTGGATTTATCATAATGCAACAGGCAAATTCATGTTTTTTCCATTGTGTACGATTATTATTTGTTATTTCTTTTTTGTAACAATTTGAACTGAGAAATATATTAAGCACAAGTTATTTGTTTAGGTAATAAAGATTTGTTTGAATTCACTTAATAGTTTTCTTTAAAATTAAAAATTAGATAGTGGATTTATATCAGTGCACCTTATACCAATGCAGTTAGGATTGCATTTATCACCAATCCTCTCCAATTCTCTACGAACTTTCATTATAGACCTTCTTCACCTGTAACTGTGTGCCTCCCTGTGTTTCGTGTGATATTTCTCCACAAGACCTTCTTTTCATCTGTGTTTCATCTACATAATCTCCACAAGACCTTTGTTTCAATTGTGTTTCGTCCTTCAACCTTTGCATTTCTCCATTGGGTGACTTTTATTCATTGTTTTTATTATATTTTTTTTTATTTTTTTTTTTTAATTAAATAGAGTTTTTATTTATTTTAAATTAATATACTATTAAATTTCCAACCGTTGTGCAAAAATATTTAGAGATGATCAAACACTATACAGAAGTGCTGATGGTTACATGGCTAATTAAACAGTCACTTTTTTAGCTTTTTCTCACTTTTTGTGGCTTGTCGCTTTTTTCTTTGCTTTTTTTCATCTATTTGTCTCTTAATTTTTCTTTTTCGGTTAAAAGCGAAGCTCATTTCGAAATTTACTCCTGGCAGGGCGCAATTAATTTTTCGAATTGTGTATCACGTTTCCAACTGATGTTTGCATTTCTGTCATTTGACTGATCTAGACAGGGAAAAGGAGTTGCTCAATTGCTGGCAATAAGTGATAGCAATTTAATTGGCCCTTGGATGAGATACTAGCTTCAAGAACTAATGACTTCTGTGCTGGTATGAATGATTTTTTGCTATGTAATTTGATGCTCACAAAACTAATTGTCAGTTTTTTTGTCTGTCATGTAATCTCAATTACAGGGAAATACTTGTCAAAGGTCAACTTTGCCAGAGTGAAAATGATAGTGCTGGTCTTTGCTTTTAGTATGCATTTCTCAAAACGAACAGGCTTTATTGTATATTGTTCAGTTTGCTCTGCTGAGATGTCTGTAATAAAGGTATTTGTGCGCTTAGATAGTATATCTTAATGAAGAAACACACAATACCGTAAATATTCTACTATAACGCGAATTTTTTTGGCCAAAAAAAGCATCTAAATTTGCTGGGTCGCGTTATACTAGAGGATAAAAATCAGCCCTCCGACGACTGCGGCCGATCGTCGATAATAACTACATCGTTAACAACATCGATAATAACTTCTCCCAAACATTGATAAATAGGCCTACTTCCAAACCAAAGCCTACAAGAAAATATTATGTAGTGAAAATATTAAACTGAATAAAGATTACTTGTCTTTTTATTTATGTACTGTTGTGTTTTTTTGTCGATGTGCGAGTGAGAAAGCTTTCCCTATCAATGTAGGGCTATAAACTTCCAGACTGCCTCGAAGTTGAGGCAGTTGCTTTTGTCGAAGTCGCTTTCTATGATGATGACATTCAGACGAATTTGCCGTGTATTATACATTAATTACATTGCATATAATGTCCAGTTCATTATACAATATATTAATTCACTTTTTATTCGAATTACTCGCCGCCAACATCGATAATAACTTCTCTCAAACATCGAAACTTCTAATTAGGCTTACTTCAAAACTGCCTCGAACCAAAGCCTACAAGAAAGCTTATGTAGTGAAAATATTAAACTGAATAAAGATTACTTGTCTTTTTATTAAGAAAATTGATGTACTGTTGTGTTTTTTTGTCGAAGTGCGAGTGAGAAAGCTTTCCCTATCAATGTAGGGCTATAAACTTCCAGACTGCCTCGAAGTTGAGGCACTTGCTTTTGTCGAAGTCGCTTTCTGTGCTGATGACATTCAGACGAATTTGCCGTGTATTATACATTAATTACATTGCATATAATGTCCAGTTCATTATACAATGTATTAATTCACTTTTTATTCGAATTACTCGTCGCCAACATCTAACAACATCGATTTTTTTTCTGTATAAGTTCGTACATTTTACTTCTCGCGAGGAGTCAAAAATGGGGGTCGCCATATACAAGAGGATAGGATTTTTGCCGATTTTTTGGGCCGAAAAAGTGGAGTCGCGTTATACAAGAAGTCGCATTATAGTAGAATATTTACGGTAATTATAAATAGAAAAGGGAAGGAAAAATTTTGCAACCTGGATACAAACCTGGGGCCATGCCTTTCACTGGCACCGCTCTTACCAATTGAGCCACTGCGGACATGAACCATCAGGCTGTTACAATGTCCAAATGGATAGCCCAATTCCAGATCGTGGAATTTTTCTTTCCCTTTTCTGTTTGTAATTAAGATATGTTTGAAGAGTTTCTTCAGTTATACAGTATAATCTGCTTAAGTCGAAATAAATTTGAAATCCCTGCACATACTTGAATTAATACTGCAAATTTCACCAGTTATATCAAAGTGTTTTCGATTAATTCTGGATAACTTGAATAGAGTTTAGCAAGAAATGATGGGGTGGGGGGGGGGGGGATTGAAAACATAAATCAATGAGAGAGAACCAATCAGAGATGCACTTGATAATTCTTTAATTGATGAACAATATCATCAGATTACGTAAACTGAGGCCAATCAGATTAACACGAAGCCAATGGCAACAATTTAGAGCGTATCTAAAAATTTCTTATTTCGGTAAATAAAATTGTTCATGTAATAAATAAATCTTCACAGTGGTTTGTTTCCAGTTTTATTTAAATACTGTAGTATTAAGACTGTACCAGTTGGACAATTGAACTGTGCAAATGCAAGCAAATGGCCACAGGAGAACTGGTTACTTTGTCCATAGCGAATCTCTTTTTATACAGGAGGAATTAAAATCACTTAGTAGTTTGATAAAAGCTGATATGATAGATGATGCATCACTACATAGCTATATACATTATTGAGCAGACTGGGATTAAAAAATTAACTCCATTCTGAAATTGCATTCTGTACTTTCTCCTGCAGTAGAAAATTGACTTGTCCCCAACTATGATTGCACAAGTCGGCAAGATTATTCCATTTATTTCAAACTCAACTGATCAGTTGCTCCTGAGTGGCTTTCACTACAATTGGAAGATTTTGAAGCAGTCAAATGAAGATGAAGTTGAGGAATAATGAATGGCTATTTTTAAATTAAAACTGCTACTTGACAGGCAAAGTATAGCCACAACTAACGTCTCTTGTAAGAAGTTGCTCCTGCTTAACCTATGGGATTGCTTCTTCTGTCAACAGGGGTTTTCTGTCAGTACAACAGTTTTGAATGAATACAAACTCAAGTGTGCCTACAGACTTTAAACGGTTAAGTACATATTAAAGATGATTTATAGTGTAACAGCAATAAATCTCAAATAGTTCCTGTGACAAAAATGTAAGGAAACAGCAAAGCGACTTGGACAACTGGAATCCAAAAGAAAGCATTGGAAAATGCTCAACAATCTTTGGTAAAAATATAAAAACTGGGAAACAGCAGCTTCACGTAAGCAGTCAACTGATGGATGATGCCATGGTGTAAGATTAGGTGATATGAAAACTGCACCCAAAGCATGTTCTTAAATGTAAATAGTTCACACCATCAAGCAGTGGGAGGCGCTGCATTTCTAGAGTGCTATCTGTGTGGATACTAAATTATAAAAGCCACATTTAAGCTTCGTGTTTCTTCTTTTATTAATAAATAAGATGGGGCCGTAAAATGTATGAGAAAAATTGCTATGGTAAAATGAACACAGGGCGACCACTCCGATAATTCTTATATTCTCCTATACCCCCCCCCCTCCTATACTTTCCCATATTTAGCAAAAAATTCCTATATTTCCTATATTTTCTTAAATGCATCATCAAAATTTATTTACCAAAGTTTCGGGAAGAAAAACTACTTGCAAATTGACCCATTTATAAATTATACTTATAAATTTCTCATATTTTTGTTTATTTTTTTTTGTTCACTAGAGGGCATCCCAATGCAGCCTTTTTCTTCGTGTTGTCATCATGTGGTAGGAAACTGTGTGCTTTTTGTGCTTTTTCCCTCTCATTCAGCGTGTGATTCACGTTTCTTTGATCGAAAACGTGGAGTTTATACAATTATTTTCTAACTCATTTATTCGAATTTAGCTGATATGGTGCCATATAAAATGAAATTTCAAGAAACTTGGTTAACTGAAAGGGATTCTAATGGGCACGTAATCGGTTCTTGGTGCTCACAGTGGCTAGAGCTTCCATTCATCTGGTAACTGTTCAGTTACTTCAAGCAATGTTTCCTGATAGCAAGATTGCCCAAGATTTGAAAATGGGAAGAACAAAAGAAGCATATTTGGCTAGTGACGGACTGGCACTTGTATTTCTAACAGTTGGTAAAGAGATTAATGAGTCAAAATCGCCATATTCTGTGCACAATGATGAAACTACAAAAGTACAAGTAAAAAAGCAACTTGATTTGCTTGTCAAGTATTGGAGCAGTGCGAAGAATGAAGTCGTTACTCACTTTTATAAGTCCATTACATTTGGGCATGCAAAAGGTGATGTGAGGCAATTATCAGAAATCTCGAAATGGACAATTTTGACTTGAAGTATAACCCTGTTAATACGTGTTTCAAGGGACCGAGCAAAAGCTACGTATTATCCGGGATTGATAAATTGTTCGTCCATTCAGTGAAAAAACTGTTATTTGAGTCGATGCTTGTACATAATTATTACAAACTAAATTCTTTAAAGTACAATGCCAGTTTAAAAGATCAAGTGAGGCATCATCACTGTATAGAAGGTACGAGCAAATCTCGTCTAAAATTGACAACATACGTCGATTTGAAGGCACAGACTATTCGATTATGTCTTTGCCTTCTTCATCACTATCTTCCTCTTCTTCTTCAGGTATGTATTAACAGGCTGAATTTACATAGAAATTACTTTCAAGGAGAAGGGACCAAAAGAAAAACTCGTATTAACGAGGTTATACTGTATTTCTTATCACTGGGGTTGGATGGACCTAATGTAAATAAAAAAGTTTTCTGGTTGCTTTTCCTCAAAGCTTAAAGAGTTACGGTAATTTACTTGGACTTATAGACATTGGAACATGCAATTTACATGTAGTGTATAATGCCTTCCATAAGGCTTTGCTTGCATTGGGACTGAAATTGAAGAACTTATTATAGATCTTCACTTCTTCTTTAAACAGTCTTCAGCCTGCCGTGAAGACTTTCACAAAAAGAAATGAAGATGCCTATCCTCCTTCCCATGAAGCATGTGCTCTCACATTGGGTAAGTTTAAGACCAGCATTGGAGCGATTGAGCGATCAGTGGCAAGTTTATGTGGTTTACTTCAAGCACCTCAGCTCATCTGAAAAAAATTAGCCAACCTGTACTCGATTCAAAAGGATATGCAGGAAGGTGCTACCTATGGAAAATGGAAAGGAAACTCGGGGTTATCTGTCATTTCTTAATATATGTGTCTCCCATATTTGAGGAATTTTTGACGCTTTTTCAAAGCAAAGCCCCTAAAATCCATTTCCTGTTACGACCATTTTACGAATATTGTCCAGTCTTTAATGCTGAAATTTGTGAAGCTGGAAGCCATACGTGGCAATGAATGTGTAGCTGACGTGGAATTCAAAGTTATAGCAAATCAGTTGGAGGATGTTGAACTAGTAGAAAACTCTAAAACAGGTGAAAAATCAGGAGACCAAGCTATTTATACAGATAAGAAAGTTTTATGTGATTGTAACAGAGTACTTGCTGGAAAAACTTCCCTTTGATAACAGTTTGTTGAAGGATATTCGTTGTTTGAATCCTCTAAAATCAAGTGAATTTTCCAGCGGTGCAGAAGCTTATCAGTAAAATGAAGGAGAATTTGGATGGAATGAGTGATGCTCCATGGTGCGTAGATAAGTGGAAATGCTTGCAGATGTTACCATCATTCTCGCCAGCCGACAGAATTGATAAATTTTGGGAATTGGACTAGATAATCGGAAGTTTCCTTTAATTTCAGAACTGCTCATAAGGGCTGTGCGTGTACTACCTCATGTTAATGCTACTGTTGAAAGAGGGTTTTCAGAAAATGGGCTGATTGTTACTGATCAGAGGAATAACTTAGAGACCCGAACTATTAGCTGTCTCAGACTGCTGAAAGATGTCGTAAAATCACATGATGGAAAAGCACAGCGCATGTCAATAACTAAAGAACTTCTCTCTGCAGCCTGCTCTGCTCACAGATTGTATATGTTATTAGATTAGAAGAGCAAAAAAAAAACCAAACTGAGGAATAGGAAAAATCCAAAAAGGAATAAGAGCCTGCTTGAGCAAATAACGAGTTACAAGAAAGAAAAAGAAGGATGCTCAATCACTGAAGGACAAAGAAGATTCCCTAAAACAGAAGGAGACTGAAATTATGTTTGATGTTAAGACTTCTCAGACTGCTAAAGAGGAAGGTATGAAAATGCTAATGGAAGGGTTGAAAAGAAAGGATATGGAAATAGTGGTAGTAGCTGAGATGATGATATCGGCAGCTGAAAAGAAAAACACTGATGCTCATAAGAAGTTAGTAGATATTAGAAAGCAACAGAGTGATGTTAAGTGAATAACATAAGATGGAGAATAGAATGTGTGTATAATAACATTGAAGAATTCCTTATGCACAAAAGTTTTGAAAGCTTTCTTTTACTTTTGTCTCTCTTCCCATATTCGAATTAACTTGCCTAATCCTTAATATTAAATAATAATGAAGGAATTTGGCAATAATTTCAGTTTTATGTTCATTAGAACGAAAACTAAGTTTATGAGAATCTAGCCCGTCAAATAATATTTCTCCATATATGTCAAGAACTTTTGTTTTTCTTTGCAAATATATAGAAAAACAATAATTCTGACAAAAACTAATCTTGCATTTTTCTCTGTTTAAAAAAATTACAAAACCCATCTGGTCTACTTCATGCACGATTTTACTTCTAGTAGCATTTCAGACATGCAGCGACATGAACAGGAAAACGCTTGCTTTAAGGGAACGTAAAAGAACAATAGAAACGTATATAGTTTTCTCGCCTCTTAAACTTGCACCGCTGATGAAGCTTTGAGGTTCATCGATATAGTTATCACAAATAAGCATCATACGGGACTTTTTGTTGCTAGGGAAATGATATAGTATGCAAAGGAAGGAAGTGATGAGACTTGGGGATAACAGAATTTATGTTGGAGGGGGGGGGGGCAATTTATATACATATAAATTAGAGAAAATTATGGGACAAAAGTGCACAAAATACCATCTCCATCTTTCCAAATTAAAGCCAATACAGATACTCCAAATTTCCCAGTTTACATCTTATTCTAACAGTAATCATGTATTTGTATATTAGTAAAGGAGAGAGACTGGTCTTGATCTAACAATATTGGAAAACTTTATTTTGTAGTAGGCGCACTTCGATTTAATTCATCATCACAGGCAAAGTAACTAAGTGTTACAAGAATACATAACCCTAATTCAAACATAAGGAAATACGTTAGCCAATCAGAATACAATGGAACACTTCTCCTGATTAAAATTGTTGAAAATATTTTGTGCATTGGTTTTGCTTTCATTATCTACAATATTGTAAATATCTAGCATAACTTACTATATCACTGCTGTTTAGTAGATCGTTAATATGTAGATTTTCCAGATGTTGTAGGATATATTCCGATGTTGTTCAGCTTATTGGGGAACCCATGGGAACACCTAGGGGGAGGCTGAAGACTTACCTTCAAACATAAAACAATTTTGTTGAGCTAGCAGATTCAATAAACACATGATGTCCTCGTTTTCAACCTGATTGTCATTCTGCTTTGATAGTCTGTCTAGGATGATTGATACAGTTTCTTAAATTGAACATTAGTATATAGATTTTCTATATCTAGGGAAACCATCTTGATGGATTCATACACTTGGAACATGCAGATCAGGGTTCTCCCCAGGCCCTTTTTAACGGGCACGCCTCCTGGCTGAATACACGAAAAACTGCATAACATTTCATAATATTTTATTTGTTTTTAATTTTTGTCCACCCGGCTATTTTAACTTACCACCCACCTGATAAAATTTTCTGGGGAGAACACTGCAGATATTCATTTATTAGGTGCTGTTCTTGATGAGACAGCTGTTGTTGAGCAGGCACTTAACTGTTTAGTAATTAGGCAAGTTTTTTTGTTTTGTTTTTTTTTTTGCTAAATAGCAGAAAGGGGCTCTAGTACAATTTACAATCGATCTTACAGGATTGTTGATCTTATGCGCTTTGACAAGGGCTCTTAACTTGGAGGAGGGGGTCCAGGGTTAGACATTATTATGTGTGGCGTTATTTTTTTGAAAGCTGCTGGCTTAATCTTTTTGGATGCTTTTTGTATAGATTTTTGGAATCCTAGAGTGGGGTCCTGTTTTAACTGTATATGAAGCCATTATTGGAGATAAAATGGGTGGACAGCACTTGCCTCCAAAGCCAAAAGAAAAGCCAAAAATGGGCTCCCCATGAGTTGCCTGCTTCTATTGGCCTTGGACAGAATTGACCACCATTTTTTTTTTTTTTTTTTTTTTTTTAAGAATTCATTCTAATCCAATACGTCCATCCAGAGCCTGTATGGTCTGAGGCCGACGAGTTGGGTCTCTGGATGGACCTGGACTAGCGACTGCTGTATGTGCTGTATGATGGTCACAGCAGCCGGGGGGGGGGGGGGGTGAAGATCCTGAGTCACTGATGAGTTGCCCATCCAGTGACTAGCCGTGCCTGATGTTTCTTAACTTCATTGAAGTTGTTTCAGCGAAAGCCCACCAGGCCACGGCCTCTCCCGTGATAACATTAACAGGCTGATAAGAATAAACAAACGATATTTTTTTATATAGATTTTTTTTTTTTAATGACTGATTGGTTTTAGTATTGTGACCTGATTTTTCCGGGCGAACCTGGGACCCTTGAAACAAATTTCTGTGAGCAAAAAAGTAAGTCGAGTAACCGTATACATAAACGTATGCAATTTGTTAGAAGATGCCATAGCCCAGGACATTAATCATGCGATAGAGTGTAAATGACTTAGATGTTGATGCACTCTAATAAACTAATGAACGAAGCTCTTCTAATGAAAATTCAGGTGACTCTTATAGTCCTGAATAGTGTTTGAATTAATAATATTTCTGGATCGAATGTAGACACAATCATAATACTTTTAGTTTCTGTGTATCCCAAAAGACTTCTAGCATACGTTTTATGAAGATATGCGTTTCACTGAAATTATGATTCACAGCAATGACTTTCGTTCATGGGATGCACAGTAGTAAGTCATTAAGAAATGGATTCAAAATAAATACACAGACTTTTAACTCTCCCTGTAGAATTTTGATCAAATATACCATGAAGCTGCAGAACCATGAATGAAAAATGCTCAACAAATAAAAGCATTAAAGATGATAGAAGTTTCATGAAAAACAGCCTTTCCGCTCTGGATGCCACCTGCAAAAAGTCTCAGATTTTTTTATTCTGTTGCATGCAGGTAAATGCAACAGAATTAAAATGAGTTACTGTTCTCATGAACACTGAACATGAGAATAGACTGTATTATTCTCATTATTTATAGCCATTTCACTTATTTAAATGTTTAAAAACTTCTTATCGCAGAAAGTATTACTGCTGGTTACTATGCACTCTAGTTCATGGTCCTGGACATTTTGTTATATTGTTAGAGCACTGTAGCTATTTTTCTTTTCTTTTTAATAGGGATGAATAATTCTTAAAAAAAATAGGGATGAATTTCCAGACACTATAGATATATTAAATGTTATCGTTATACACTTAATATTAAAATCGTTTTTCTCATTTAATTTGAACTGACAGATCCGACAATGCCGACTTTAAGCCCTCACCCTCCTGCCTCCAAAGAACATGAACCTTCAAATACTGAAGATACAGCAGCAACTGATACTCATGATCTCCCCCATAACACTGCTGCTGTTTCTCCATTAGACTTAAATAAGGAGGAGCCAAAATCTGTGTCTGATCAAGTAAAAAAAAAAATAATCCTTACTCTTTTTATTCTTTTTTATATTTAAGAATGAATCAAGCAATATAATTCTTTTAAGATTATTTTAATGAATAAGCTTTTATTTTCTTCCCAAGGTTTTTTCTCCTTATGCATCTAATCTTGATCAGAATAAAACATCCGAAATATTAAATTGGACACAGACTCAGGCCAATCCTGCAACTACTACGTTTGAGCCAGTTCAAGGCCTAAAGAGACCCACCTTGCCATGTAAATTGTATGAAGATCAGACTGAAGATGAACTTTTGTCAGATAGGCTATATGATTATTCAGCCCTTGAAACATGGTAAGTTATATTTCAAATAAAGTTTTATAAAATATTTCAGTTAATTTAGAAAATTGGAAAAAGCACTTAATCTTTATTGAGAAATAAATCCATCTCCAGCAAGTTCATTTGTTGAAAATTTCTTATATCAATAAACGAATTTATTTCTAATGAAAAAAAAAATGCAATCATATATCCTTAAAGCATTCAACATTCTGATAAAGGTATGTCCCCACATAATGATGTGTGACATTTTCCTATTGGGATAGTCAAAAGAGAGCGTGGAGAAACTGAGTAACTGTGGATAAAAATAATCATTAAGAAGAAAACGCAAGCTCTTGTCCACATTAAAGTTTAATAAATCGTTTACACATTTCAACTGGCCTTGCCGTCATTAATCAGCGGTTAACAAAATACATGGAAAAGAACAACAGAATAAATAAAAGGACCGGGCCAATCAAAATACAGAACAAAAAGAAAGTATGGCCTCATCAGACCAGCCAAACAGACAAGTCACTGATTGGCAAGATATGATGATGTCATTTTCAAGAAAAAATGAACTTAAGTAATAACAATCTAAATAAAAACTAAAGTGAAAAAAACCTTAGGTATTAACAGAATATCAAATAAATTTCATTTAAGACAGTGCGTTTAGGCCACTAATTCCGAGAAGCTTGAACGAGTAAAAAACTTGAATAACAGCAGCAGTGGGAATTCTAATGATTGACATGCTTAAAAGAGTGTCAGAAGGGTTTAAATATCTTAAATGTCAGTATCTGAATTTAGCCCTATCTTTATATTCAGAGCTTCCTTTTATTTTAATTTTCAGGTTAAATCATCCTGTAAAGAAATTTAAATTAGAACCAAAGACTGAAGTTAAGCAAAGTCGGCCCAGCAGTTTAAGTGAAAACCAGCCTTCTCCTCTTGGCAGTAACCACATTAAAGAACCTCTTACGCCGCAGTCTCATATTGGAAGTGACCTCACCCCTAAGGCTGCTGATCCCTATGAATTTGAAGATGAAACTCCTACTGTACTCAATATGCCTGGATTCAAAAGCAAAAATGAGACGACTAAGGTAATAAGAGATTGGAGTGTAGGTGTGTACAAAATTAGATGTGCATTGACTTTAACGTTATGCTTGAGGAAAATTTTTAAAGTTTTTTTATAATGATTAATCAACGTATGGGTTAATCTTAAACATTAGATCATCTGAATGGCTCAAATCATATTTTTGATAGTTATTTATCTATTACTAAGGCAATGAGATCGACTATAAAGGCAGAAACTGAGCTATCCCAAACTTTTTAGATTGTGACTGGTTCTGACTTCAAAATTTACAGGGATCATTAATAGTCACAAATTCAAAATCATTTGATAAAAATATTTTGAAGGCTTTCTGTTAAATGTCCTGAGTTACGTCTACAGTTTCAATCCTCTGCCTTGGGCTATTATAATTTTTAAAATTTCCTCAAATTAACGTGATTTGATGTAACATGGTCACTAAATCTACCTCAGGACAACAAGAATATTCAACAAATTCATACCTAATAAATAAAGATTATTGGTTATATCATCAAGCAATTTAAAAAGAGTCGAAACCCATATTAAAAATGGATGTGATAGGCATACTCATTCCAAATCAGTATTTAGAGAGAAATTGGGGGGGGGGGGGGTCTAATTATATTAGAGATTTGGGTTTCCAAATTGTAGGAAATAGTAGGAAGCACAAAAGGGATAGTAGATGATAAAGTCAACCCATTTAGCTTAATGGAAACCATCTGCATGTGATCACAAAAAAATTGATGATCAAAAAGTATCTCTTAATTAAAAATAAATATATGATTGGAAAATCCCCGATTGAATAATCTATGAAAATGGATGCAGTCTAATGGGAATAGGTTACACGTTGACATTTCTTAGGATTAATTGAGAGATCAATAGAGCATAACCTTTTCAGTTGCAAATAAGCATCAATACATTTATAGAGCTTAATATCGTTGGCATTTAAGAGAATGTAAACAATTATATCATTGGGAACATTTTATGTCACAAAATTTATTATGGTTCTTCAACACTTTGAGCAAAGTGACATCATGAGTGAAACTGTTATAATTCATCTGCGAGAACCATTGTCAAGCTTTCATGAATGAAGTTTAAAAGTCTTGCTGCAATTGTATTTCATGATTTTTCCTGCGATGTATATAGCAAATCTGAGAATTGAAAAAGAATCTGAGAATAGTACGACAGGATTTAATTTGCACGATGTTCCCACCTGCAACCGGAGTGCCATTGCATCTCTTGAATTCTCTTACAAAACCCATAATCACATTGCATCAGAGGTCTCATGTCTGATAATTATTAACAAATGGGTGTGAATCAGTGATCGAGATTATTCAAAGATGCAAAATGGTGACTGTTACAGTTTGTCTATTATAAGAAGGCATATGAGTGAGAAACGTCGTAGTTCAAATTCAGCCAATCACGTTTGCCCTTTCCCTCCAAATGCCAGCACCTGTTTTTTACCAGTGATTTCGTTCAGATCAAAGCAGAAGTCAAAGCCTGCATGGCTTAAGGGGCTTTACTTAGGTGACCATGAATTAAAGTTGCCTTGAATATAGATTATGAGTTAATCCTCTTTGGTTACCCATGGCAACATATTGGCTCATGTGCCAAGATAAATTAGACAGACTTTACTTTAACCCTTTTGCTGCGTAAAGCAGATATATCCATACAAAATTACATTATTTCTACCTGCGGAAATCTGATTCATCTCACAGGGTTTAAAAAAACATCATGTTATGCTGCTAAAAGTGGATAATTCCATCTTCTCAAGAATGAAAATAAAATTTAATTACACAGTGAAAGGGTTAATATCCAATGACGGAACAATACACTATGGTGTGCTATGTCAAGGTATAGTTTAGCTGTAATAATTTTGGGTGTTTAAATTTTCTGCTGTGCTAATTTTCTTGTAAAACCTAGATTCAATGTCTTCCATTTCAAACTCTTAAACCTGTTTTTCTGTTTCCATGGGCCATCTAACAAACCCTAATTTTATGTAGTTTAAAAAGTTCAGAATACTGAAATCTCATTATGTTTTATCCCTTTCCATATTAGGAAGAAGAGGTTGTGAAAGAAAATGCTCAACCAGTTTTGTCTGAAGCATCACCATTCCTCCCTACCACCAAAGAAGCCAAACCGTCTTTTGCCAGTGAACCTGTTGCATCTCCCCCCATGCCTCTTAACCCCAGCTCTAAGTTAACTTCGCAAAGCTGTAAGATGCTGACTTCTCAAGATCTCCGGCCTACTTATAATGACTTAGACCAGCTGTTTGATACCTCAGATGAAGACTGCAATGATGATCAGGTTCTTTTTTTATTGTTTATCCTAATTTTTAATACCATCAATCTTCACAAATAAGTATTACCCTGATTTTGGCCTGTTATTCAGGGGAAAATGATGCACTCATATTTTCCAGATCCTACATATAAGCAGCTCTCTAGTGGAGCAGTGACGCCCTACTTTAGCATAGTAGCTTATTGTAAGGATGTGTCACAATCGATAATTATCGGATTTTGTTTTATCGATAGATCAGAAAACCAGTTCAAAAATTATCAATATATCAATAGAGCTATCGATAGTAGCACTCGGCTTGTATATCATTGTGGCTAAAAAAGTTTTTTTCCTGTAGTGTGTCACTTATTAGACATACCCTGGTTTTTTGAACAATCTGTTCTTATATGTGAAGATTCATGTTATTTCCAACCCTCCCTTGTAACAGTCTCTTTATCAATATATCAACATCAATCTCTTGTACAGTTTTTCTGTACAATGTACGAATTTTGATTTAATTGTATGATTGTATGGGTAGCTTTAAAATGGTGTGGATTTTGAAAATGGCAGTTGTGTGGAAAAAAAGACCATGAAATAAACCATTGCTCATGTGATTTATAACTGGACCCCCGTCCGAACGTTCAGTTTTGATCCGTTCTAGTCGCGCCAAGTTAGTTGTTGTGTTCCTGATAATAATAAATTAAACACAAGGAATGAAACGTAAATAAGTGGAATGAATAAAACATATTGGGTGCCGTATCAACACGTGGGGGCAGACGATCCCTTTTCCTCTGCTTCGCCGGCTGATCGGCTATGGTGGAATCGCTTTGTTTGGAGCAATAAACACTTAATGGTTTGATTCATTAACCTTCATTTGCTTGTAATCGTACATGAATATTGAATCTGAGAGGCTTCCAATTCCTGAGAATAGTACGACAGGATTTAATTTGCACGATGTTCCCACCTGCAACCGGAGCGCCATTGCATCTCTTGGATTCTCTTACAAAACCCATAATCACATTGCATCAGAGGTCTCAGGTCTCAAAATTTTATTAAAAAAAAACAAAACAAATAACTTGTATATGGGAAAATACACATTTTCAAAGGAAGAAATTGCACTGCATTAGATGTAAATTACAAATTCTGTAATACAAGTTGAATTAAGTGAGAATTTACTGATTAAATTAATTATGGGAGTCTAGATAGATAAATTATGTGAGCCTAGCTTTTATGATGCGTTTTAAGTATACCAGCTATGTGTGAAACAATGTGGTATAAATTATAATTTTATAGAGGTTAGAAATTGGTCCTTACATTCACATGATTAATGTGCTAAATTTAATAAACCAGAAAAAAATTCAAGATTATGAAATTAAAAATAACCTAACTATGCATCTAATTTATTTATACAGTCAAATCTTGTTACCATGAACTAGTAAATGCATGATATATCAGTTTGTAGTATGCATGACCTGTTTACCATGAACTCTGTTCGTCTTAGCAAGGCTTTGAATGAACAGCACACAAAACAGGGTGGTAGTCTGCGTACATGATGTACATAAATACTGTACATGGTTAGGCAAAGTGTGCAGAAATTATATTCATATAAATTTTTTTCGTTTTGAAATTACATGTGTATCGGGTGGCGCAAAAAAGATGTTAGAAAGTTTTTGTCTACTACGACATATATGAGGTTATAGATTTTTGTTATCATATTTATGCCATAACAGACAGCCTGAAATTTAATGCAGAAGGTTTTCAAAGTGATTTCCATCTGTTGCAATCAGTTTGTAGAGCCTTGAACTAAATTCTGTAAAGAACATCATTTTGGACTGCACCAATCTCTCTGGAAATGTAATGAGAGACATCAGCAAGTGAACTATAGAATGTTTAGAATAATATCACGAGGAACATCATTTTTAGGCGTATGATTAAACCACAGTAGACAAAAACTTTTTAATGCCTCTTTTTGCGCCAAACGGAATTCAATTCAAGGTTCTACACACGGATTGCTTCGGATGGAAACAACTTTGAAAATTTCTGCATTAAATTTCAGGATGTCTGTTATAGCATAAATATGATAACACGAATCTATAACCTCATATTATGTTGGTTCACCTTTTTTGCGCTACCTGGTACTTTAATTTGTTAATTCTATACAATACATAACTACTGTCTACCATGAACTTTGACTTGAAAGTAGGTTCGACTCATCCTAGTTTTCATGAAAACAGAGTTCGTCGTAGAGCTAGTAAAATTGCATAAGAATAGTAGCCAGCCAACCAAACTGAGAAAATGAGTTTGAATTAGACGAGGATTCATGGTACACGAGTTCGCAGTAATGAGATTTGACTGTAGTGAATAAAAGCACTCTTATAGTTTGTAATTTGAGAAAATGTTTAGATGAAATTATTAGTGTTTCAAACTTGAAGTAATAGGTACTCTTAGGACATTCTGTTATTGAATATGGAAGGAAGCTGGATGAACCTGGATTAACGACTGCTGTATGATGGTCACAGCAGCTGGGGGGATGAAGATTGTGAGTCACTGAATGGTCGCCCATCCAGTGGCTAACCGTGCCTGATGTTGCTTAACTTCACAGAAGTTGTGTTTCTGTGTAGCCCACCAGGTCACAACCTCCCCCAAACTGGAAAATTGTATTTTTTTTATTGATCAGACTGGAAAATTTGAATGAAATAAAACAAACTGAAAACAGATACACATAAATAAGTCATTTTCTTGATTTTCAATTCTAACAGCAATACGTAATTGAGAAATATATAAAAGCTGTTATGAACATTACATTTTTTATAAAAAATGTAATGAAAATACGCAGAATAATAGAAATGTGATGAAATGCCATGTTCTCACTTATATATAATTTACGTACACTGGAAAAAAAACTAGAAATGATATAAGCAAAATGAAACCATTAAATTGAAGATAAAGATAATAAAATATAGATAACATAAAAAAATTTTGGGTTGATAAAGTATATGATGCCAGTTTGTTTTAAAATATATAAATGAAACTTTTATATTTTATTAGTCTGAAAATAACATGGAATTTAAATCAACTTACAGCTTTTTCACATTGCTTTCGTACTTTTTCACGAACATTTAGTACGATTTCACAAATATTTAATTCATATTTATAATAAATGGTCTAAATTTACAGAACAATTACAGACAATGATCAATTATAGACAATCATTCACTCGTGAATGAGAGGCTGAGGCCAGAAAATGTTACTGGTGAGAAAACTGTGACGTCATTTTAACGCGGTCGAAAATGCAGCTGCAGTTAGTGCTCCTATGCCTAACTGGTTAGTCCTAACTAGAAGAGAAAGCAACCTTGTCTCTGGTCCTAACCGAGAAAAAGACGGTGTAAAAAGTTAGAAATTCTTGCTAACTCTTCTCACCGGTGAGGGTTTTAGACCTCAGCCAGAGAATTTTCCGTGTAACAGGAGAGAATTCAAGGTCTTGATCGCGTCGAGAACTCGTCGGCCTCGTCAACAGGCTATGTAGATGAGATGGCTTCCAGTAAATTATGACGTAATCATGAATGAAGATGTGAAGCAGCCATCGAGATTTAATAGTAACGGATTAGATTTAATTTGTATTAGACCTCGATGGAAGCAGCAAACGACTGATAGTTAAAGTAGAAAACTGAAAAAATACGGGAAAGATATGTAAGCAAATATTGAAGCAACTTTTTTTAGCTATGTTTATGGCTGCATCTATTAACCAATCAGAAGCGCTGACACAAAATGCAGCCATAAAAGTTTTGTGTAAGCGCTTCTGATTGGCTAATGGATCCAGCGATAATGTAAAATCTGCTTCAATACTTGTTTGCTTATGTAAATGCATAAAAAAAATTGATCATTGCCTATAAATTTAGACTCTTTATTATAAATATGAATTAAATGTTTATGAAATCGTACTAAATGTTTGTGAAAATGTATTAAATGTTTGTGAAAATGTACAAAATGTTTGTGAAAAAGTACTAAATGTTCGTGAAAAAGTACGAAAGCAATGTGAAAAAGCTGTAATAGTACTAACCTTTCTTCATCTTTAGGAAAACGAAAAAATGAAACGTTCTTCGTTTTCATTCTTGAATTTTCACAAGAACTTACAGCGCAGTAGTCACCTTTTAAACGTTTTGCCATGATTTTATTATGCGTTCACCACCCAGTCTCGCCTTTGCGAAATGCCACAGTTTGATAAACAAACTGATTCTCTCACGTGGGAACATGGCAAGCAAGTGGCTGATGGGAAATGCTCTTAACACGTCACATATTGTCAAGCTTGGTTTCTACTTTCGAATCTGTGCCACTCCATCCAGTAGAGTTTTTTTTAATATTGTGCCACTCAGTGGGGCAACAAAAAGATGGGGATCTTCGCTCCTTTTACAGTGTTTATTCTGTATTATGGCTTTAGCCTTCATCGAGACTTTTATTTTTTAATAGTACAAAAATATTGATGTTATTTATTTATTAATCCATAAAGTGATATATCTATCCAAAATATCATTACTTTACCTGCAGAAAGCTGATTTTAAAAAAAAAAATACTTATCAAGAATGAATGTGAAATTTAATTTTGCATTGAGAGAGTAGATTTACAAACAAACCATAGTAATTTTGGAATAATAATTAATTGAATTGATAATCTTGATTAGCAAGGAATTAATGCAGGCAAAGAATTTTCCACTTTCGTAAATAAAAATTATTTCAACTAGAAAAGGGAAAAAAAAAGAGAGAGGGGGGAGGAAACAAAAAAAAACAAACAAGGACTAGTAATAGAAATGAATAAAAATTCAATTTGAGGTTTGAATATTATTGTATCCATATACAAGGTGAGGCTAGAAAGTTTGGTGAATCACCTGTTAATGTGATAATGGAATATGTCCGACTTGTGGCGACATGCGCATTCTTTTGTATTTCAGCTAGCATACACAAACGTGCCTTCACCATTGTTGACAGGCGTACATTCATGCGGCAGCTTTAAAGTGAAATGCGTTTATTAATTCTAACAGAGCAGAGAGTCAATATGAAATTGCTGTTTTAAATTGTGTAAAACCGCAAAGAATACCCACAAAATGTTAACGACAGTGTACGGTGAAGAGCTATGACTCAAAAATAAGTGTATGAGGTTTAAGAGTTTCGAGAAGGATGAGAAACCCTTAAAGATGAACAATGATGCGAAAGGCTGGCCACCAGCACTGCACTACTCTGCACGATATCAAACTTGTTCATGGGATTCTTATAATCAATGATGAAAGGACACAGATTTCTCAACATTCCTGATATTCAGATGGCTCTGATAAGGGAACTTCAAACAGTACCGAAAGAGGATTTTTCATACGCCATGCAACAATTGTACAAAGTGTCAGAAGTGTATTGTGGTTATGGGGGGCTTACTTTGAAGGATAGTATCATCTCTGAAATACCGCCCCTGTTTGTTTGTCTGTATCATTCACTGAACTGTCCGGTCTCACCTTGTATTATTAGATCTTAATAATATTATTTAAAAAATTTTTGTTTACAGCATAAATTAGATTTTGCTTAAATTTTTCCTGCTTTTCCTCCTCGATTTAGTTTCAAGCACCAACTCCCAATGGTTCATTGAAAACACTTGGGAATATGGGAGATGACAGTGCCTGTGGGAAAAATAAGACCAATGATATTATTGGCTTGCATGGTGAGTATGAAGTTCGTTGAATTTTATAAAGGACTTTTTAAAGGGATTAATCAAATGCACTTGTAATGTATTTTTTGAAAAAACACTTTAAAGTACTCATTTACTGATTATTTCTTTTTTTTTTAATGCAGAAAAATTGTACGTATTGTAGATTTTAGATATTCTTACTTTAAATTTTATTGTTGTCTTCTTTCTTGTTTCATTTGAACGACCTTTACACTTGAACTTTTGCTGTTCTCTTACCATTAATGAAATACCATGTTCTAAATTTTTATGCGAGGTGTGCGATAGAACTCTTAAATAGATTAAGGGAATCTAATCTTAACACTCGCAAAATTAAATTTTTAAGTGAAAGAGTATTTGCATTGAAATGTTTTAATTCTTTGCAACTTTCAAATCACCTAAATACATATTTTGGCAAACATGACCATTAAGGGGTCCACCAAAAGTTCCGTAGGCTGCAAGTGTTTTATGAAGAAATAATTATCGTACTTCATAGCTGAGGGAGCTGCTAAGTGCCCCTCTTCTACCAACTGATAAGTTTCCCTTATAAAACTGATCACTATTAACAGCTGTATATTGTTGAAAAGCGTTAGATCTCTAATGGTCATGTTTGTCCATATTTTTAAGTAAAACTTAAATATGCAGCATTAACGTTCTTGGACCGGCATAAGCCGTTATTGGCATCTCTATGAGAATTACCATGGGTTGCGCACAGCTTGTATTTTAAAACTCAATAACGTTAAAACTTTTGACATTTTATTGCCAGTTTTTTTTTAATATAATATAGAAACCCTCATGCAAACATTAGATACGAATGTGCCAGTTTTTTTTAATATAGGCACATGCAAACATTAGAAGTTTAATAAAATAATATTTATCATGCTGCTCTCATAATGAAGAGCATTGCAACTCGACGAAGTAATGATGTATATCTGATCTTATAAATAATTATCTTATGCAGCTAGTTATCCCAAACTGCTTGTATATTTCAACCTCTACATTTATTTTCTAGCAATAGGCAGAAATATTTATTGGAGTGTAAATAAAAAATGGTATTTAGACTTACAGCACTGGAGCATAAAAGAAGAAAATTTTCATATTTCGCGGACAATGACACCTCCATTACACTATACTGCAATCCAGAAAGGGAAAAACCAATTCAAACCAAAGCAGAAGATACTCCTGCTTTTGATGTCTTAATTATTTTTAAAGGGAATTAGAGATTATTATACTATTTCAAATAAAAATAAAAAAAACATTATAAAAGTCGTGATCAAATATCTGATAGCTCTTAGAGATAATAGAATTTCTCCATTATAATAAGACCTTATTATGATACGAATGTAAGAAAAATAAGGAAATTGGCTAAAATTAAAGTTACTTTTTGTTATAGTGAAAAGTAGTTTTAGTGCATATTTGTAGCAATGAGAATAATGTTGAAGTCATTTTCACAGAATTATCTATCATACAGAAGTTTCAGTCCATTGAATTATGTGTTGGAGAGGTTGAGTGTATAAACTTAAGAAAAAATTCTTGGGACCATTATACCAGTTAAAAATACTCAAGCAGTTTTATAATTTTATACCAAAAATCTAAACTTTTGATGTCTACTCTTTGTTGATATATATTATCATTTTGAAAAAACTTCTTTCAGGACCCACTGACATATCAAGAATGTTCCCCACTCCACCATCATTAGAACACAACCCTACTCCTTCCCCTGGAGGTCCAGTTGGAGGAACAGAAGTGACTGCAGATACTGGAGATGGTACAATAGTTAGTGTGAAAGAGCGATTAGAGGGTTTTTCCAGTCATTGTAGCCCACTTGAAGAACCAATCATTGTAAGTAAATCAAATGATAAATATATCTGAATTAATGTTAACCTTTTTGCTGCATTAAGTGGAAATATCCATTCAAAATTTTATTTTCTTTGCCTGCAGAAAGTAAATTTATTCCACAGCCTTTATACTCCTAGTAGATAACTACACAGTATTAGTAATGATAGTGAAAGGATTAAGTATTTTTGATTTTATCCAGAAACATGGCCAAAATGGTGGTTAAAGTTAATCACCAAATTAATCTGATGTAGCCATCTTGTTGCAACTGTTTTCATCTTATTGTCACAACAAACAAGTGGTGCTTCAGGCAAGAAAAGTGAAATTCACTATAGATCAACTTTGGACTTAAATCACTCTCGGTATTTGCTGGTTTTGCATTTACCTTCTGCACATGATTCCTGCTGGATTAAGGTGCGTTGCAAAAATATAAGAACACCACTGATTTGCTAGATAACATTTATTCAAAGGATAGTTTTTATTTATGATAACTGCTATGTCACATGTCTAACATAAGAAAAACAAATAAACAAATGCATCGATTTCGTTTTGCATGTAAATAACTAAATAACTTATAAAAGACTACGGTTACTCCTGTTGCAAAATTATAAGAACACCCCTCTCAGTACCCGATAAAGTCTCCTTTGTGGAGTGCTAACTTGAATAGCCGTGTAGGCAGGCTGTCTACTAGTTTATGCAGCACAGTCTCATTGATTTCCTCCCATGCAACAATGATGAACGTCTTCAGATCTACAATATTGCTAAACTGTCTTCCATTTTCGTATACACACCTACAGAGAATACCCCACGTTTTCCATAGGATTAATGTATGGAGAACATGCAGGCCAGTCCATTGTATGCACACTGTTGTCTAAAAACCATTCCTAAGTCGACTTTGCCACGTGTATGGAAACATTGTCTTGTTGAAAAGTCCAAAAAGGTCCTCCAATTCGTCCTCCAAACGGCAACAAGTGTTCATCAAGCAGTTCTGGTAATTTCTGGCATTCATTCGCCCAGTGGGAAAAGCAAGTTTTGTTTTGCCATTATAGCCAAAACCCACCCCAAACCATCACTGAGCCACCACCTTGTTATCTCTTTGAAAAGAATTGTTCCGGCTCTCTCACGTCATTGCCGGTAGCAGGAAAATCCGTCCAGTCCATCTAAATTAAATGTTTTTTATCGCTGAACACGACGCCACTGGTTGCCCCAGTTGACATGTTCCCTTGCCCAGTTCAGCCTCTTATTCTTGTGGTGCGCTTGAAGTCGTGGCCACACTTTCCTCTTTCTGTAATGAAGGTTGGTTGTCCGACGAAAGGCACGGGACAGTGTGGACTTGTGAACTTGTATGTTTGGATCACTAGCTAACGTCAATAGTGATGTTCCACCCGCTTTCAGCTTGCAGGCAATGTTGTGCAGCTGCCTGGGGTTGATCTTCCGTGGTCGCCCTGTTGCCTTCTTCGTATTGCACAGCTTACCAAACTTTAGAAAATTTGACACCACTGTCACGGAGTTTAGAAAACTTTTTCGCAATTGCTCTCATCGACAATACTTGACCTTTGTATGCTGTTATTTGTCCTCTTGCATGTTCTGTTAAGGCTTTTTTGCGAACCATGACGAATTGCTGATAATTGTTTCGTTAACAGTATTTTCTACAAGAAAAACCTTCCAAGCAGGATGTTTTAAGTATCCATGACATATTCTGAGTTTAAATATGTAAATCCAGAACATGTACACTCAATTCGAGAGAGGTGTTCTTATAATTTTGCAACGGGAGTAACCATATTTTTTATAAGTTTTTTTTTTTTTTTTTTATGTACTTGCAATACAAAAACGATGCATTTGTTTATTTGTTTTTTTTTTTATGTTAGACATGTCACATAGCAGTTATCATTTTTCCAAACAAAAATTATGTTTTGAATAAATGTTATTTAGCAAATCAGTGGTTTTCTTATATTTTTGCAACGCACCTTAGCATGTGTAACCTTTTTTCTTTTCCCTGTGCACTGTTACTACCGTGAAAGCAAAGTAAGTTGTGAATGGAACAAAATATTTCATTTTAAGCAAATATTATTATGAGTGGAACAAAAGTTTTAGGTAGTGTTCTCAGAGTTTGTTAAACATTGGATGAAATGAAGAAACAGCCTGTCAGATTTTCAAAAATCAACAAAAATAAGGGTCTTTTATATTATTTTATATATTTCCATAATATATTTGTAAAATTTTGAAAAGCAGTTAAAAAATGAACCCGTATAAAGTGCCATTATTGCTTGTGTCAAAACAAAATTCTGCATTGAACTATGGAAAAGTTTAGAAGACGATGGCTCCTGATAGCCTCGTATTCACTGATTAGGCAATATTTTTTGTCTGTGATTAATTCAACAACAAAATATTCCATTTTGTGTTCATTGAAAAACATACGGAGAATTTATACTTTTCTATAAATGGAACCTATAGATCCAATATATGTAACAAGTAGTGTTTTAAATCGAGGGGCTCCGCAGCCACTCCAGGAAAATAAAATAAATAAAAATTATTATGGCTTGTTAAGCACACTCTGTCCAATTGATTTGGTCGTTCCTGAAACTGAATGTCCTAGTGATTTCTTGCCTAAGGAGCTCTGCTATAGAAATTAATTCTAAAAAGGACTCTGTGATGGGCTGAGAACCACTGTTGTAAATGACATATATTCTTTATAAAGTCTTAAAACTGTATACTCTTCTTTGCCATTATCTTGTCACCGAATTTTCCCACATCCATAGTGCTTGGAAAAATTCGGTGCAATGACATTCTGTCCGAGATGTTCACAGAACAGTTAAACAAAATGCCATGGTGCCTTGAACATATTACACAATTTGCAAACAATTTCATTATTTAATCTTGGTAAGTAGGTTTTTGGCCACCCTGTAAATAATTTATAATTGAAAAAGGAGCATTCTTATGATAAGCTAAAGTGTTTGCTTTTCGATTCACTTTCTTGCAAAGTTAATTATTTATTTTATCCAAAATGTATACATGGAATTATAAAATACTCTCCAAATGCGTTAAGGCGTTTATCCCACTGTGTAACAAGGCGTGTAATTCCTTTATGGAAGAAGTCTTTCGGTTGCATGTGGAATCATTCCAAAACCTGTTCCTTCACTTCCTCGTTCGACTGAAATCTGCAGCCTTTCAGATGTTTCTTGAGATCCCCAAACACGTGAAAATCACATGGGGATAAGTCAGGGCTGTAAGATGGATGCTGCATTGCTTCCCAGTTGAACTTTTTGATGAGGTCTACCGTTGCTTTCGAGGTGTAAGGATGCGCATTGTCGTGGAGAAGAAGCACTCCTTCTGTAAGAAGTCCAGGACGCTTGCATTTGATGGCCGCACGCAGTGCCTTCAATGTTTCCCCATATCGTGCTGCGTTAATTGTGGTGCCTTTTTCAAGAAAGTCCAGTAAAATTGGGCTTTTTGCGATCAAAAACCACGGTCAACATCATCCTTCCCCGTGCTGTTTGCGATTGCTTTTGATTTTTTCGGGGGTTTTGTTGTTTGGACGACGCGATCACTCACAGAGCTTCGAAGCGCGAGCTATCGTTCTTTCTCACGTGATACAACATTCGCAACCTATTGTTCAATTTGCACGTGCGGTTTCGCAATTGTTGAAAACAAAAACTTACGATCCTATACAAGTCTTCTTTTTTTTTTTTTTTTCCCCTGCACACAAATTTTCGTTTTCTTATGTACGACCCTTATAACTGAGAAAGAAAACCCTTTAACCACAACAAAAATAAAAGAAAAATATAGAAATATATAAAATATTTTTCTTTTATTTTTGTTGTGGTTAAAGAATTTTTCTTTCTTAGTTATTACTATTATCCACATATTGCTAATTATTTTTTGGTAATTTTTCAAATTTTGACACGATATTTTACTAACAATAAGTTTCTTCGTTATTATATATTGTTTCATTTTGGGCTTTTTTTTACCAATACACCTGTCAATCAGCATATGTTTGTTTAACATGTAATGCTGAAGAGTAACCAAAGAAAGGAAATTCAAACCTCTTGTCCAGATCATCGCTATGTATATTTCAAGCTACTTATGATCATCATTAGGTAAAATTCAAACATCAAGAGTTTACAGGATAAATTTTTACATAAAATTGACTAATCAGCCAATAACATTAATATGCAGGGAACAGCCAATCAGGCTGTTTGCCAAATGATGACCACAAGGTGGACTGTTTCTACTCACAATTCTTAGCTATCCAAAGTACAGCTAGAAAAAATTCAGATTAATGTATAAAATTTTAAAGTTTTTATTTATTCTGTGCATTAATTCAGTAGAGAATTTTTGTAAATATATTTTGTTAATAAACAAATATAAGTTGTGATTGTAAAACCTAACAAAATCAAATTGTTAAAAAATAAATCAATAATGTATGAAATACAAGAGCTATTTCTTTTTATTATGGACAAAGTACGCTGCACAATCGAAGTTGTGTTTGAAAAAAAAAAAAAAAAAAAAATTATGATTGTGATGCTTGTGGGCTAATAATGAAAGAAAAATGTAAAAGTAAGAAACTTTTAGAGGTGTATTATATTTTTTCCAAATAATAATATTTTGTATTAAAATAAAAATTGAATTTTTGAGTAGCATTGTCCTTTACGAACATTTAGCATTCGTTGTAACTAATTATTATGGTAATCTGTTGGCTGTCATTATACTCAGTTTTTCTTGGGAATTTCAGAACTAGCAAGGAGTATCCTACTATCATGTTTTTTTGTGCTTTCTTTTAGGCTTGTATTTCTGCTGGCAATAAAAAATTTTACTTCTTTTTCTTTCTAATTTAGTTTTTTTAATGTTGTTATTATTTTTCAGGACTGGTCTTTTGTTTTTAAACCTCCACCCCAGGCAAAATTTGTTGGATCTTCTAAATATGCACCATTGACCAATTTGCCAAGTCAAATATCACCACCTGTCACATTACCATCTCATTGTGTATACAAACCATCTTGGCAGTATCCGCTGCCTATCATCGAAAAACATTCTCCTACAAGGTAATGTCAAATGATATTTTAGGATCTTATTTTCTGAAATATATCTGCATCCTCTATTTTCTATCCCAGAAATATTTCAAGTCCATTCATAATCCTTTCCTTTATATAAGGTTGTCTTTTTTTTTTGTCATAATATATAACCCTTTTCTTACACTAACTTGGTTACATATTCAAAATAAATCGATTGATTAAATTTGACATAATTGCTCTCAAAAGAAGCCATTTCCTTTTATTTTATCACTTTAAAAAAGAAAGTGCATTTTCAAATTGGAATATCTACCAATGAAACTTTGTAGATATCTCGGAAGCCACTGCCCTTTGTTTCATAACCAAGTTGTACATTTTTGAAATGTGTGGTAAGATTTATGAATAACCCTATATATAATAATAAATTGCTGTTAAGTGAGACTTAATGTGCAGACCTCGACAAATCCTATATTTTGGTAGTCAATTGCTACCAGAAATTCCATTTTGGCTACAACTTTCAAATGGGTGGTAGCTACTTGGCTACTGGCCAATGCGGCAAACTAATGGGAAGGCCTAATTACATTACTGTATATACGAAGGCAGGAGTGGCCTTCTTTCCTGTTTGTTATTTATGTATTTACTGTTCATGATTACTCTATCAGCACATCTAAAATAATGCATCGAATAATGTACAATAGAAAAAAAATTTTTAAAACTACAGTACTACATGCTAAGCATTTCCAACGCTAAAAATTCGACAATTTCACTATTTGCCATAGATATGTATTCGCATCTACTTTATTGCCGAGTTGCGCTTGTATTCTTCAGTAAAGTGGGGAAGGGGGGGGGTTGCAGGGGGCTGATTTTTGGCAATAGAATTATTGATAGCTCAAACCATCTAGGAGGAGATAGAATTATAGATAAATAAATAAATAAATACACGCAAGAGTTTTAGTATATAGATTAACTGAACAATATGAAATACTAAAGTATATTGAATGTAACAGTAGAAGCATTTTATTTTAGCCAAGCAATTTAAAACGTTACCAAACAATAAAATCCTTATGTGGTAAGGGAGGAGAGGTGCCTCTATAATCAGTCACCATTCTGAATTTCGTGGAAAATAATCAGCTCGAAGAAAGCCGGCTTATAACAATTCTCATATTAATTTCCATAATTAACTTTTATAGTCCTCCAAAACAGGCTATATGCATTAGGGAAACTATAAAATTGTTTAACTTTGAATATTTTGATCGTCATATAATTACAAATTATGCATTTGTGCAAATATCCCCGACCGGAAGTCATTGTTCACCATCTTTGATTTCATGAGAAAATTGCCGACTTCTGAATTTTCTGACTTGTGGAATGCCAACTTGTGGAGGGAGTATGATATTTACAAGGAGAGGCTCAGGTTTTCCCCTCGCCGATTCAAGCAGTAATTTTTCTGTCAATAGGAACAAATTGTGTCAAAATGTCAGCACGTGCTTTGCACTTCTTTGTCCAGTTTGTTAGTCTTTTTGGTGGAAAGCATTTCAATTGGCCTCAGGAATCATGTCTTATAGGCACAGATTTGAATCCCATGTGCGTTTTTAACCTCTTATTTTTTATGAGCAAAAGGACTGAACTGTGGATAAAGACATCATAAGGAAAGAAACAACCTCTTGTGTTTTTGTGGACAACAGATCGTTTCTTTCCTTACGATGCTTATTTATTATTATTATTATTATTATTATTATTATTATTTTCAATAAATAAATTATATTTTAGCTTCGACCTTTATCTTTTTAATACTTCGTTTGAAAATCCATCCAATAACATTGAATTGTTTTTTATAAAAAAAATAATAAATTGCGTTTAATTCAAGAAATACAGTAATCAAAAAATAATAATTATATAAACATATTGACAATAATTAATAATATATAACGCTGGTATTTTGCCAATCCTTTTAATTGTTATTGAAATTTTCCATCCAATTCAAAACCGAAATTTTCAATCCTGACCATGAAAATTGCAGTGGTAGCCAATTGTTTGTTCAGATTTTTGGAATTTGTCCAGCCCTGTATATGTGAATGTTGAATAGCAAGGTAACAAAATTATGCAGATGTGCAAATATCCCCGCACCAGACCCCTTCTATACAGCATGATATTTTCTACATAAATGCCGAGTTACCCCTGAAAATTAATGTCCTTGAAAAAACATTGGCACCCACAACTTCTCCATTGTACAGTGTACAAATCCATGTACAACTGTTTTTATGTAGTGCGTTTTGTGATTTTTATCAAAAAATGACATTTCAAAATTATCCATACCCTTTGAGTTTCATAAGTTTGCAAATCAATCAGTACTTTGTTAATTCTCTTTTGGCTTGCAGAAGTGCCCAGCATTGTTTGGGCATAGATTCCATCAATTTCCTGAGGTTTTCCACACCTGATTCGTCCCATGTCTTGAGTAGCAAGTGTTTAAGCACGTTTCTGTTGCATGGATTTCTTCTTCCGTCCTGGACTCCTTATCATGCCAGATATGCTCAATCGGATTCATGTCAGGTGATTGAGCAACCCACGGCAGTACTTTATTGTGATTGTTTTGCAGCCACGCTGTAACAACCTTTGATGAATGTGTCAGGTCCATATCATATTGAAAAATGAATGATTTTGACAGTTTCATTTTTCTCGCTGTAGACTTCACGTTTTCCTGCTGGATGGATAAATAATCTTCCTTTTCCATTGTATCTTCAATGAAAAACAAGGGTCCCAATCCTGACCAGGAAAAATACCCCCACATCACCACTGTATTTTACTGTTGCTCTCTGTACTTTGAGTTGCCCATCTGGCCTGAACAAATTAAACTTGCTTTTATCTGCAAAGATCACTTTCTTCCAGAATTTCATATCCTTTTGACTGTGCTCTTCTGCCACCGTTTTCTCTTCTTTTTGTGACACTACTGAAGAATAGTTTTTTACCTAGCAACTCTCCATTGAAATTAATTTCATGCATCCTCCTTCTCGCTGTTTGTGCTGAAATGGAAGCACCATACATTTTGATGAATTCATCTGCAACTTTGGTTGCTGGTAAACATCTGTTATTTTTGGTGCTTCATGTGAACAGATGATCTTTACGTGGAGAAGTGATTCTCTTAGGGCCTCTTTCTGCCGGGTTCACGAGTAATTTTTGGTTTCTGAATTTTTTGATGATGTACAGGGTGTATCAGGTTCAATGGCCATAAAGTACCTAGCGTGATCCTTTGCATGATTACAAACTTAAAGTTCCTTATGCAAAATGTTCAAAATGTTAAGGGTCTAAACATCAAGCGAAGTTTGCTGAAAACCTGCCGAAAACGTCATTTAATCTCAACAATTGCTGCCGACTTAATTGTAATCGCCCCTTTGAATTTAATGAACTGCTGGTGCAGAAAGTTCATAAATGACGTAACGACGCAATTTAAATTTTGAATTTTCGACATATTCAATAAGGAACTTTAAGTTTGTAATCATGCAAAGGATCACGCTAGGTACTTTATGACCATCGAACCTGATACACCGTGTATATTGCACATGATTTTTGGGTATTCTAATCGTTTTGCAATATGGCTCAATGTTTTCTTTGCACTCCACAGTGTCACAGCCAGTTCTCATATATTTAAGGAGTGTTCTCTGATTTTACTCCTTTTGCACTTTTCAAGAAGAAAACGGCAATAGTAACATCATTTGCAAATTATATGTAAAAGGAGTGCTCATTACATTTTCAGGACGTGGAATGGAAGTTTATGGATAATAATTCATTTTTTATCTATAATTTGTAAATATTTTTGCAAAAATCACAAAACGCATTACATAAAAGTGGTTGTACATTGGTTTGTACACTATACAATGGAGAAGTTGTTGGTGTTGATGTTTTTTTCCAAGAATGTTTCATTTTCAGGGGCAACTCGGTCCTTTACTTGAAAATATAAGACAGTAAAGTTCAGAATAGAGAAATGGGCAGTTGTGCTTGACAAACTGAAAGGTCTTGAAATTTTTTTCCCCATACTTTGAAACAGGAATACCTTGATATCGTGATTCTTGATTTATTGCGGTTTATAAATTGATACCAAAATTTCAATTATTGTATATCGGATTCAAATTATCATACTCATCAGATGTAGCCCACTACATATGCAACCAGAATTATAGTCTACATTTCGTCGAGTCGCCACTCTCCAGGTAGTACTCTTGTAGCGTTTCGGAAACAAGGATGATTTCAAGTATATCTATCAAAAAAATGTAGAGTGATCAGCTTAGAAGATAAGTTGCATAAGATTAAATAGGTATGAGGCATGCATAACCGAACGCAAAATTTCAAGAAAATACGGTCTAAATGAATCAACTTTTTGCCATATTTTAGACCACTAAAAAGCTACTAGGACAAAGGGATTTATCACATCTGGGTCCCACTCTAAGAGAAAAATAAGTCATATTATGATTGAAATGGAAACACTTATTATCAATATGGATAGAAGATTGTAACCAAAAGAGAATTCCTATAACAACTATAAAAACAAAAAGCATTGAAGTTATTTGAAAATTTAAAAAGAAATCGATTAGAAAGTGACAATGATTCGACGTCACTAGTGGAAGAAACATTCTCTGCAAGTTCATGGTGGTTTGATCTGTGGAAAAAGTGATCGGGGCCTCGTATGTAAAACATTATTAATAGATTTGAAATTGGTCACTCATTTTAGACGCATTATTTATCCTGATTATTGCGGTATTTTTCGTGGCAACAATAACTGTGATAATCAAGATATTCTTGTAATTTAAAACATGATGAAATGTTTCCTACACCTAAATAATTCAATCTTGTTTGCAATTCCAAAAAGTTAACCACTGTTTATGCGTTATTTTAAATTATTCAACTAGAAACAATCTGTTGAAGTTTTAGTATATGTATTTGTTTCAGACAATATTGTAATGTCAGCCCTTTTAATTTTTTTAAGTGTCATGTTTAAATATACTAAATAACTTTCTAGATAGAGATAGCTGGTAGTTTTTACCATATCTGAACTTACGAGGTTTGTCTGTTAAATCCTTAAACTTTTTAAATAAATTACTATTTAGAAGTTACATAGCCTTCTCAACTTGAAAGTACTCTCTTCCACTTACGACATCCACTAGCTCACTAGTTTTTGATCATTGTAATAATGCTGTTTTTTTTTCCCTGTACTTTTTTCTTTTCCTTTTATTCTTTTCTCATATATGTTCACAGTACATTCCAGGCAAGTATGAGGGTGTGAAATGACTTGCCACTTTATTTTCGCCAATAACTGACAGACATGGGGGTCTAGGCTGAACTCATCAACAAGCTGTCGATCTCGACAAAATCTAACCGTCGATAAGTGGCATATTACACATTTATACACGTATGGCTAGATGATATACATTGATATACACAAGTTTACAAACATTTACACATAATTTTACACATTTATCCATGTATATACATAAACACATACATGTAGACATAGTCTATTATTATTTTCACAGTTCAAGTTTCGTAGCACAAGAGAGTGCTTCATGTATGTAAATATTTTAAAACAAGTTTTTGTTAATATTTTTAGAATATGTGTATTCTTGAGCTATGTGTATTTAGCCTGTAGGCCGGAAACGAAGGAAAAAAGATTTGAATAAGAAATCTGTTGCTAAATTCTGAAATAACGATCTCCAAGCGCATAGTCGACTGCTCTTGAATTGTAGACAAGAATGTGCATAGTCGACTGCTCTTAAGGCAGTTGTCGATGGTCAAAGTCTACACTAGAAAATCGACGGTGTAGAGTCTGTACCCTGTAGACTCTGTAGACAGTAGACAAGCCTACACTGTAGACACTGTTGACAAGTCGTGTTCATGCTAGCTCGAATCGACAAATGCGTCATTAGCCACGTGACCATCGACACCTGTCGACAGTCGACTGCTTGTCGATGAGCTCAACCTAGACCCCATGAATTGACAAATCCATGTGTAAAACCCATCACTCGATTCCAGCAATTTCCAATTAATATTTTAACACTTTGGCGGTTATTGGCTAGCATTGAGCACACAACTTCATCGTTTTCCTCACTTGGACACCCATCTCTCAGATCATCTTCCAGTTACTCACTTCCATCCTTGAAGCGTGATTACCATTCGAACATCTTGCTACAACTCAGACAGTCGTTTCCGTATGCGCTTTGCATCATTTTTGTGGTTGTTCTTTCATACATTTAACACAACTTGATGGCCGCTTTTTGTAAAAAATTTTACAGCGTAAACAAAAACGAGAATTTCAGTGTTACTACTAACTGTGTATTACTTGAAATGCTACAAAACAATTGGAGTCCTTGATAAGACTATGTTCTAAATAATTCCATAATTTCACTAGACATGGTGCCACCGGTATGTTTTTTAAAAAATTGGTCCTGGAACATTTTAATGCACTGTGTAATTTTTGGAAATGATAATAAAATGACTCTTACTTTATCATATTTCATTTTTGGAAAAGATTTTGTCTTACGGTCAAACAAATGCAGTTAATAAGCTGTATGATAGAAATCACATAAAAAGAATACCAGTAAATAGGTGCACATTAACCAAACATTTTCAGAGATATGAAGTTTTGAACATATAAATATTCAAACTCAGAGATATGAAGCTTTGTAGATAATAAATATAACCAACTCAACAAGTCTACTAATGAACATATAAATATTTGTTGGTTTACAAAAATAAATCAAAATTGGTAGAGTAATGGCTTTTTATTGATTAAAAAGTTTCATTTTATTAAATGACAAATTCTTCAAAAAAATTTTTATTGATTTTTTTAAAATTGGTTGAGGTTGCTTATATTTATTATTGGTAATTCATTTTATTACCTCACTGTACAGTAATATTAACTTTCTATCTTGCCTAATAGAATTTGAAGCAGAAATTTTTCTTATAGTAACCTTCAAGTAAGATTGTTATTATAACCCTTTCCATTATGAAATTCTTAATCTTATTACTATTTTTTATTTTCAGTCATATTACAAATGTATCATCAGTTGAGTCACTTGAAAGGATACACAGCAGTATTAATCGTAGCATGGAACCGTCACCTGCCACTTTTCCTGTGAACTTGGATCATCGTATGCCTAATAACTATGAACTTACTTCTCCAGCTTCAAATGCATCATCTTACATGAACAAAAATTTGAACTCTGTGGACAATAGTGGCACGGTGTCCCAAGTGCCAGAAGCTCATAGTTTAGTTGTGAATATAGTATTATCAGACTCAATGTTGAACTTGTTTAAGGACCACAATTTTGATAGTTGTACAATGTGTGTTTGTCAAATGGACACTAATGGTTCTGATGCCAGTCTTTATCTCCCTGATGTCTCAACAGCCAACAAAGAGGCATCCTACAAGTGCACTTGTGGCTTTAGTGCCATAGTAAATAGAAAATTTGGTTTCCAGTCAGGCCTTTTCTATGAAGATGAGGTGGAAATCACAGGCATCCGGGAGGAAACTCCTGAAAAGCGAAAAACAAATCTCTTGGTGAATGAACCAGGAAAGGAGTCAGTAGAAACTGAAGCCAATAATAAACTGTTAGAGGAAATTCCTCAGAACCTTCAGGAGTATTTGAGGATTCAGTGCACTACTCTTTTTTCATCATGCAACATTTTATACAAAACCGCCCAGGTCCATCAGAATAATCCGTTGAATGTTGTCCGAAACACATTGGAGATCAGTGATGGATGTGAGGTTGTGTTTTCAGCTATTGACCAAGGACGGCAGGTGATAGACAACATAAATACGGGGAAACTGGATGACTCACTTAAGCTGACCTGTTTACACAAGTGGCCTCACATAGAAGGTGAGCTTTACTTTTTAATTTTTATTTACTAATTTTACGATACGGTTTTATTTATATGAGGGTAGTTCATTAGGTCCTTACAATCACCATCATGAAAGAGCCTCAGATATATTCAGCAACAGAGCTCTGGAGTCCTTACCTTCATGTCACCTTAGGCCACGTAATTCTCCCAATCAGCTGCCAGAGGATGTAAGATCCTCTGTTTGTCCCTGGAGGAATTGTTCCATCTCAAGGATGATCTCCTCGCAATCTTGAATACTGTGCGACATACCCAGCATTCATCCATTGTGACAAGGTGGTCGAAAAAATTGTCTGGGTTGGTCTAGCATCACGCGAAAAGATACATGCATGCTCTGTCTGGAATGCAGTGAGCAATTCTTGTACCCACATTATGTCATGTAGAATTCTGCGTGCAAATGCTATTGCTGATACAGTGAAACCTCTTTAAGCCGACCAGCAATGGTTCCACGTAATAGTGGTCGTTTGGAGAGGTGGTCTTCTTAAAGAATTGGGGGGGGGGGGGGTAAGCGTAATTTATAAAGTTTCATTGTCTCAATTGTTTAACACTATAAGGATATAATCTGATGATATACAAAGCTTACTCTTTTGGTTTCATTTATTATTTTAGTGATTTGCATAATGGATTTATTAATGAATTTTAATGAAATTTTCATAACTTTATGCAGTAATGTGGCTATTCAAAATAAACAATACGTGAAAACAAAATAATACCTAATACATGTATAATTAAATAGCAATAAAAGTGATCCCAATTATTGGATCAAAAATTTCCCCTATTCTTTGTTGAAAAACTGCAACATTGAAGTTTATTTTTTTTTGCTCAACATTTTACGTACTGTAACTTGTTGATATTCTTTTTTCACCTCTTCAAACAAATGCAGCAAGTTTTGACTTGGTCTTGTAGCGATAAAAAACAAAGATTTCTTTTTGACATGGTGACAATAGCAGGCAAGAAAATGAAATGTGATATGAAGAGTGAAAGTGATGTAGAGTGAGCCCAACACGTGCATTCTCAACTGCAATCACATGTTTGGCTCTTCCTAACTGTAAGATAAAGCAGCGGTGTGAGTGAATGCCACTGTTACACAAAGCAAAGAAACAGATTGAACAATGCTCAGTTTCCTACTCCTCCTTCAAAAAAATGAGCATACTCTTTAAATTAGAGGAAGTGGCATTATTAACATTTCAATCCCAAGACCAACGACCATCCATTTCAGGCACCAATCATTGATGTTCCCTCTTTAAACCGACCAGTAAACATGGCAAAATCAAGTCATGGCAATCTTGACTTGATTTTGCCATGTCTACTGGTCGGTTTAAAGAGGGTATATTGATGGTTGGTGCCTGAAATGGGTGGTCGTTGTTCGAGTAAAGAGGTGGTCGGCTTAAAGAGGGGAAAAATGCATTATACCTATGAGACATTAATTCCGTGCCAAGGAAAAGTGGTCGAGTTAAGAGGGGGCCGAGAATAGAGGTTTCACTGTATGTTCTACATGATTTGTTTCACTATTGTTATTCGGTCTTAGAGGGTCAGGGCCCCCACTGCTGTACAATTTGGGAAGGCAGCCCAGGACTTCCAGATTAATCTGGTCGCTTTGGAAACATCGCCACCAAACTGTGACTTTTCAACTCTGCATGGATCTCTGTGGCATTTTTCCCTTCAGTTGCAGAAAACTTATCATAGCTATGCCTTGATCTTCATCTTGCTGTGGTAGTAAATCCATGAAATCCAATTTCATTGGTTTAGGCGTGATGCTGCCGTTGTTGTTTCACTTCTGCACCTTTGCTTCCATGGTGATTGTGAGGACTACATGGCTGACTCTTATGATTTATGGAATGAATGAAAACGAGTTGTCCTAATGTTGATGAGGTCTTTTATAAAAATACAGGGGGGGGGGTGTTCATGTTATAGCAATCAAACACACACATGCACACACGCAAAATCGATTCCCTTTCCTCCCAATAAATCATTAGAAGAGCAACCATTAAAAACCTGCCTGTTGCAAGCACAAGATCAACAGTTTCCCATAATAAAATGTGTATATCAAGGCAGAACTAAAGTATTTTAAATAAGCATATGAAAACTGTTAAATCCTTTATTTTGACACAAAAATATTTTTAATATAGAGTTGTTTATTAACATCAACTTCCTTAGGCCCAAATTCACAAAAGCAATGTAAGGACAGCATTTTGTCATTATGGTATCTATTGATGTTTATTGCTATTCACAAAACCTGTTGCGAACGAAAATATCGTTAATTAGCGTCATTACAGAATGTTTAAAATGGCTGAAGTTTTTGCACACGACAAAGAAAGATGTCTTATTCTAATGTTTCGATTGTTGTAACTCAGCATTGATGAAATATCAGTAAATGAACATATTCGATACTGGAGATTTTCTGCAGATGAAATTTTTCAATTGATCTAGAGGCTCAGTCCATATAGAAATGGAAAAGCAAATTGGCAAACTTGTTCTATCTCTCACTCCCCCCTGGGGTAGTAAACCCTGGGTGATTGTTTTGTTTTGAATGTTACTTGCTGCATGACACACAGAACACTTGTTGGGGTTTTGTTAGAATGTCTGCTGTGTTGAGGTAGCATAAAGATTTTTAAGCTTGCTTGCACTTTTCTCATAGGAAATATAATAATTTAGAATAAAATTCATTTATTAAAAAATTTATTATTATTATTGTTTACACTTAAATTTATCATATTTACCATTGTGATAACGTAAACTGGTGCGGGTTCCGAGTCACATGGTCAGATGGGTTAATTCTGCAATGAAGACAGCTCGAAGAATTTAATTACAGTAGTGTCATTTAGCCCTGTTAACAGTCATTCCTGCCTTTTTATCCATGTTTCATCCGTGTTGTTTTTCTGATTCTTTCCTGGCATACAAATGCCATTGTTAGAGGGATAATCCCTGGTTAGCACAGCATCACAACCAGCACTATGATTATAAGGTAAATGCTCATTAAACGAATTAGGTTGTAAGGTGTCACTAAGATTTAAAGTAGACTACTGGCATTCCAAACATCACAGTGGTAACCGACCTCCACTCTTGTTATAATTTAAATTTTGTTTGCCAGTTGGATTTATATTTCTTTTTGTTTTAATTTTTTATTTTATTTAAAATTGTAAGCAACAAGCTGAAGTGCCCAGCGACAGCTTACAGCTAAGCAATTACAATGGTAGAGAAAAATTAAAGTAAAATAGAATTAAAGGTTATAGAAAAATAAAAATATCAATAAGAAAAAATTATAATTAGAGAAAAATAATCCAGAATTTCAGAACGAGACTTATATATTTTTTTTGAAATGGTCATAACTCATATCATTGATATTGATCAGATAGCATATAATATAACATAATTTAAACATTCTATAGAAAGGTAGATTATTCACAGTTGTAGTTCTTTAGTAATGGTAAATAAAAACTTTTATTATTTCTGGAATTGAGCTTGGGTATACTTTATTAAGAAACTTTAGAAGAATAAATGATATTATGATATAGCTTAAATAGCAAAGATCAAATATAACTCTTCTCTTAGGTAGTTTATCACACAAAATATTTTAGGAGGTAGGTATTAGTTATATGCATATAATTATTTAAAAATGCAGGATGAAAGAATTTGAAAAGATTATGCAAGAAATTTGTTTGTATTTTTTGTAATGTAACATGTAAATAATACAAAATATCTCATTTATCTGTAAAAAGTTGATCAGCTTCAATAATTTTTAGCTAGATCCTTGTTTATTTGTCACTATGTGTGGTGCACTGCAATTTATGCTTCTGAAACCCCTTTGTATCTTTTACCCTGTGACGTACAAGAGCATTAAAACATGTCGTCTCTCTATCGCAGGGAGATGGGGAAATAAAAATATTTATATACATTAAAGAAGAATATAAGTGATATATAACAGTTAAGATAGAGAATAATAAAAAAAACATCACAAAAAAACACAAAAAAATATACGTGGTCTTTCGGACAATACTATGTTTATAACAATGTTCTTTTA
This sequence comes from Rhysida immarginata, assembly GCA_023313115.1. Classification (NCBI taxonomy): domain Eukaryota; kingdom Metazoa; phylum Arthropoda; class Chilopoda; order Scolopendromorpha; family Scolopendridae; genus Rhysida; species Rhysida immarginata. The sequence continues at coordinate 737,070 of JAHWFO010065174.1, forward strand.
ATTCTTTAAATGTATTATTCTTTAAAACTTCTCACTGATGAAAAAATCAGTTAAAAACTTTCAAAAAATTCTCTACCTGATGAAGGTCATTGATAAAAATGACCGAAAGGCCTCATATATTTTTTTGTGTTTTTTTGTGATGTTTCTCTTATTATTCTCTATTGATATATATTACTCTAAATGATTATTGATTCCTTCATCCTTCATTTTAAAGAATGTATAGAAAGGAAAACACCTCTAACCAAAAAGAAAAAACCATCCAAATATGATACACCAAAGGTTTTCCTCTTCCCTAAGCAATTTTAATTAATGCAATAAGCAAAAGAATTATTTACTATTAATAGTAAAAGATTTCATTTTTATGGTAGTTTGTTTTGACTTGACATTTTTCATCTTTAACCCTTTGACTGGAGAATTTTTCATGAGTGCATCTCAGATGGGCAAATATTTTTAAAGAAATGTATGATAGCTTTGAGCAAATTAATGATGTACCCTTGAATAGTCTTTATTTCTCATAAAATTCAGTGCTAGTTTATTTATTATTATAAAGTTTAACATTAATTAAAATTTTCATTTTGTAATTTCTTAAAATAATAAGCATAAATAATTTGATGAAATTAATATAATAAACTAATAAACTTTCCATTTATTATAAGATGAAACATTTATAAGTAATATTCAGGGTTAGCCTAAATGATTCACCGAGTTTCAAAGCACTGTTTATTTACAAGTATACGGCGTACAAAGACTGGTGATACATGAAAAGATACATGCACTCACCAAGTTTAAAAAGCCCGCCTCGTGGCTCGCGTGCACACTAGATGGCAGGCCTGTGACTGCACTCTACGAGAAGGCGGCAATGCAGGAGAAGAGTTTTTGTGTGTTAGAATATGGGAAGTGTTCGTCGGTTACGAGCGTTCAGCGTGCATTTGTATGCAAATACGGAAAAGCTGCACCTGGTCCCAGAGCATTTTGCATTGATTTCGCCAGTTTTGTGATACTAGTTGTCTGTGTAAAGGAAAAAGCACAGGGTGACCGCGTGTCTCAGAGGAAATCGTGGAGCGCTTGAGACAGGGCTTTATGTGCAGCCCACAAAAAAATCAACCGTTCATGCAAGCCATAAACTGGGCATTCTGCAGAAAACAGTGTGGAATGGTTTGCGGCGGCATTTGCATTTCAAACTCTGCCGTTTGCAAATGTTACAACACCTGACTTCAGATGATTATGCTTGCCGATTGGAGCTTTGTACCCGAATGCAGCAAGCTATGGAAGATGATGATGACTTTGCGGAACATTGATATTCAGCGACGAGGCGACTTTCCATCTATCGGGAAAGATGAATCGTCACAATGTGAGAATGTGGGGTACTGAATTGCCACATGTTCGTGTGGAGCTGGTAAGGGATTCGCCAAAAGTGAAATGTCTCCTATGCCATATCCAAGACAAAGCTGTACGGCCCCTTTTTCTTCATCAAGCAGACGGTGACAGGTTCCATGTACCTGGATATGTTGCAGTTGTGGTTGTTGCCACAACTGACTGCTGACTTCTCGACATTCATCTTTCAACAAGATGGGGCTCCACCTCACTGGAGCACAATTGTCTGTGCCTTTCTCAACAGAGAACTGCCACATTGCTGGATAGGGTGCACTGGTCTGGGTGATGTTCCTCTGTTGGCATGGCCCCCCAGGTCACCAGATCTCATGCCATGTGATTTCTTCCTGTGGGGTTATGTGAAGGACAAAGTTTATGTACCCCCAATGCCAACAACTCTGCAAGAACTGCAGGAACGCATCACTGCTGCTGTGATGGACATTGATGGAAATATGCTAGTGAACGTATGGACGGGACTGGATGATCATTTGGATGTGTGTTGGATGACCAAAGTCACACACATTGAACATTTGTAGAATGTACCAGAACTTGGTGAGTGTATGTATTTTTTTATGTATCACCCATCTTTGTACGTCGTATACTTGTAAATAAACCGTGCTTTGAAACCTGATGAATCATTTAGGCTAACCTTGTACTTTTGCTGCTACTTTAAATTTATAAAGTTACATTTTTTGTGCACTTGAAAGACAAAAAAATGGAATATTCGATTTGTTATGGCTGCAGCACTTAAAACCTTAGGAATTGCACTCGGTAGAAAAACGGATAAAAACCTAGTTTACATGTCTCTGAAAGAGCAAATTCTAAGCTTTATTTTCATAATTGAAACTTTGTTGCATTTACATATATTAATTTTTATCGATAAAAAAATGGAATACTGGTTTATCACTGACAAAAAAATGGAATAGTAAAAAAAACATTCTGTTATGTTAATGAATGAACTAAAAGATGGCTATTTACTTTAAGCTCTTGATAAACTAATTGTAGTAAGGCTCTGTAGAACAACTTATAACACTTTTTCATTCTGTATGGGAGGAGGGAAAGATCTTTCCTCTTCCAAAAGATAACTTATTATTCAGTTGGAAGGAAGCAATCTAAAATTTCACATATTGTTAAATGTGCGCAATCAACTGTGAGCAAAGTGTTAATGAAACACAAATAAGGCATGGGATCACAAACGATCAGATACCAGTATGGTAGAAAACTAGAGATGGGACGGATGGTGGAGAAGCATCCATTTTGGTCATCCAAACAGCATCATCAAGAGTGGTCCCAAGTCACCAACGTGTCACAACGAACTTTTTCTTTGATGAATTCGTGAACTGCAGTTTAAGTGTCGCGTTCCCAAAGTGAAACCCATCATCACGTCAAAGCAGAGAGCAAAACGAGTGAAATTGTAAAAGCTGTACATGAACTGGACATCAGAAGAGTGGTCAGAAGTGGTGTTTAGTGATGAGTCGAGGTTCTGCATATTCTACGGTGATCAAGGATGTCGTATATGGTGGAAAAAAGGGGAAGAATACAGAGAGACGAAGTTGAAAAAACGAGTAAAGTTTCCAGGAAGTGTGATGGTTTGGGGATGCTTCTCGGTCAGAGGCGTTGAGTCTTTGGCATTTGTGAACGGATCCATTAACGCTTCAGTGTATCAAGAAATCCTCGAATATTTCCTTGTTCCATCATTAGAGATTCAATTTGGTGATGAAGATGTGATATTTCAGCATGATTTGGCCCCAGCCCATGGAGCAAAAACCACACAAGATCGGTTTCACCATCATTCTGTACGCGTTCTTGAATGCCCAGCTAAGTCTCCGGACCTCAATCCGATCAAGAATTTGTGGCATATAATGAAGAAAAGGTTACAAGGACAGTCCCAAAAGTACCCGACCTAATAAAGAAAACAAAAACAATTTGAAGAAATATTGCTTTATTTCTCAACATAGTCTCCTTTTAGCTCAATACACTTTTCCCAGCGATGTTCAATAGCTTCAATACCCTGTGTATAGTGAGAACCATTGAGGTCCTCAAAATAGCCATTAACTGCAGACTACACCTCTTCATTGGTGGCAAATCGTTTACCACCCAGCCATTTCTTCAAGTTTGGAAAAAGAAAATAATCCGAGGGGGCTAAATCTGGTGAATAGGGTGCATGAGGAAGCAATTCGAATCTTAACTCATTGATTTTGGCCATTGCAATAACAGATTTGTGAACTGGTGCATTGTCATGATGAAACAACACTTTCTTTTTTGCCAAATGTGGGCGTTTCTCCTTGATTTCATCATTTAAACGCTGCAATAAGTTCGCATAATACTCACCATTAATTGTTCTTCCATTTCGAAGATAATCAATGAGAATTATTCCACATGGATCCCAAAAAACTGATGCCATGACCTTGCCAGCAGATAGAAATGTCTTTGCCTTCTTTGGAGCAGATTCCCCCCTTTCAGTCCATTGTTTTGATTGTTCCTTTATCTCAGGTGTGAAGTGATGGACCCATGTTTCATCCATGGTTATATATCGACGCAAAAACTTGGCTTTATTGCGGTGAAACATTGCCAAACACTCGATTGAAACATCCTCACGACGCTGTTTATGCTCCATTGTGAGCAAACGCGGCACCCATCTTGCACACACCTTCCTCATGTCCAAATTGTCAGTCAATATGCAATGTGCAACACTTTTTGAAATGCCTACTATGTCTGCTAACACACTTTCAGTCGACGGTCATCTAATACCTTTTTGTGGATTGTCTTGACCATTTTTGGTGTGGTCACCTCATTTGGACGTCCACTGCGATGTTCATCTTGGCAGCTTGTTCGGCCTCGCATAAATTCAGCCACCCAATATTTGATTGTTGTAAATGAAGGGGCAGATTCCCTCAGAGTAGCATCTAACTCAACTTTAAATGTCGGTTGGACGAGACCTTTCAAATGAAAGTACTGTATCACATAACGATGACCAATTTTGTCCATTTTTAATAAATTACTGAGAGTGGTCACTATTGATGGCTGTCGAAGAAATACTCAGCAATGCAGCTTAATCGAACTTGAAACTTAAGCCTTATAAGAATGGTACTTTCGATCTTAGTAATTATTTTCAAGCTACTATTGCCATCTATTGATGAGGTCGGATACTTTTGGGACTGCCCTCGTAAATGAATATCCCGCAAGAAATAAGGACGATTTGAAAAAGACATCACCAACATTTGGAATGCAATAACGGCTGAGGAGTAAGCTTTTGATTTCTTAAATGCCAAGACGAATACGAGCAGTTCTTGATGCTAAAGGTTATCCGACAGTGTACTGACATGTTGTTTTTCTGTACATTCAATTAAATCATTTTGTAAGTGTACAATTGTATTATTTTTCTGCAAAGTTGCAATATTCCATTTTTTTGTCACTGATGAAACCTTATTCCATTTTTTTGGTGTAATGAAAAAAATTTCAAAAAAATTAACATATGTAAATGCAACACAGTTTCAATTATGAAAATAAAGCTTAGGATTTGCTCTTACATAGACATGTAAACTAAGTTTTTATCCGTTTTTCTACTGAGTGTAATTCCTAAGGTTTTAAGTGCTGCAGTCATAACAAATCAAATATTCCATTTTTTTGTTTTTCAGTTGTATATGATAAGGAGCAGTCAAATGAAGGCTGTTCAGATGCTAAAACATTTCATTGAAAATTAACGAAGTATTCTCCAAAACTGTTAATACATTTATCCCATTAGGGAAATATTGAATGAAACGCCTCTGAACGTTTTCATTGTTAGAACAGTGTTCGTGCCAATCAAATAACATTTCAGATGAATGCATCCAGCGTGTCATCACCGTTCAAAGCGTTAAACACCTATTTGAATTGTTGCAGGAGATGTTTATGTTTTATATCTGAACCAGTGAAAAAAATAGCCTTGTGTTCAGGGTGTATCTCAGCTTATGATATATTCCAGCTGCTCTGTGCTAAGTCAAAAATGCAGTATTTTGCTACTAAGCAATTAAAGTCAGTTAAATCACATTCAAGCAAATAATTTTTAAATATAGAGTAATTGAAATTATGACTACAAATGTTATATCAGAAACCTTGAGGCCTTCTTCGCATACCGGGTGTCCCAAAAATGACTGATGGATTTTGAAAATCAATAAAAAAAGACTGAATGCGATAGATATGTATTGTTTGCAGCCTTATGCTTAGGAAATCAAGGAATTTTATCCCACCAAATTTCAAATTTAGTTAACATTTCTACCAAGAGATGGTGCTGCAGGCGATCTGTAACAAGCTGATAGCGTGTGCTGTTGAGATTGCAAGTCTGCTCTACCAAAATGGTTTTTTTCAAATGGGGGTTACATTGAAAATGTCATTGTTTTCAGTCCTTGCAACATTTTCATACCGGTTTTTTATTTTTTCATAGTTTTCAGCTGTGGGTGAAAATGTTAACTGAATTTGAAATTTGGTGGGATAAAATTCCTTGATTTCCTAAGCATAAGGCTGCAAACGATAGATATCTATCGCATTCCGTCTTTTTTTTTTTTATTGATTTTCAAAATCCATCAGTCATTTTTGGGATACATGGTATGTGTATGGCCACAAATCAGACGATTGTATTCTGAATATTTCCTTAGGTATCAGTTTCGAAGAACCCTGAAATTAAAGAAAGACTAAAAAGTCAATTCTGTACTATATCTACTAATTATTGAATTTATTACTTATTAATAATGATGATTTTTAAATTTTGGATAAAAGGTTTGCTAAAGAATGTATGATTTAACTATGTGATTGGTGTCATTATCTGTGTTAAGAGTAAAGCATTTATCAGAGTAAACCTTTTTAGCTTTTGAATTGATCATTAAATTAATCTTACTATTAAAATTAGTTTAATTTCATACTTTTTAAACTTTTAATACTTATCAAACTTTTCATTGTATTTGCAGCTAAATTACCCTCCAATAGTCAAGATATTGTACGCCTGTTACGATCTCTTCAGCCCCTCCTTCAAGATGCTATACAGAAAAAGAGAACAACAGGTTTATGGGAAACTACTTATTCAGTCTCTGGTCCTTTAACTTGGAGACAGTTTCACCGTCTTGTTGGCAGAGGTAAGAACTATTTTCTTCACTTCAATTGTTAAAGGAAACACCTTAATATTTGTAACAGTTTAAAAGGAATTATTTATTCCATGGCTTATTTTAGATGCATTAGAGCTGCATGAAAATTGGCATCCAGAAATTCAATATTCTATGATCCAAAAAAATCAGTTGAAAAGAATCAATAGAGTAGAAGGGTTGAAAAGAATCAATAGAGTAGAAGGGTTGAAAAGAATCAATAGAGTAGAAGGGTTGAAAAGAATCAGTAGAAGTGATTATGAATTGTAGCCTTCATGAGATTAGTATCTAATGAAGGTGCAAAAGTAGATATACAGCTATTCGCAAGTTCAGTGAAATGTAGGTGGTGCCACAGTCATAAATTTGTGGGGTATAAACAGAATGCTGCTGGCTTCTTTGCATGTCCTGGGCTGCGAACGAAATACTTTTAAAAGTACCGTTGGCCAACATATTTGCCTATTATTGGTTTAGAAAAAAAGAAAAAATTATTTGATAGAAAGTAAGGCTGTTTTAAATGGAAAACATTTAATATTTGGTGGAAGTGTCAAACAAAGACACATTACTGAAAAATATTGCATTCCGAGTTCAAACCAGCAAACCAATAATTTTTTATTGAAAGAATAAAGGTCCGGAAATAGCGATATGGTAGCAGTTTATTAATTGTTCTACGCGTTTCGAGTAAACCTCATCGTCAGGAACTATGATCACTACAAAATTAGCATCGGATACAGCATTTGGTTATAAAGCCTTTTTCCACCAATCTGTGGAGATGTCACTACTGGTGACCAATCTACCAATGATGGGTGGAATTACAATAGACGTGGCGTCCAGTGACAGGATGGCTCCATAAATACATCTGTCATCCTGGCGCTGGCTTCATCCATACCAGCATTACTTATATCCTTCTCAGCCATTATTGTGTGTTCTGGGTCATTGTTGCCAGATGTCGGCCACTTCTACCAAAAAGAGTTATTTAGAATTATTTATTATTTACTACATTTTATTAATGATACTTTATTTTCCAACAAACAACACATTGTTGACGACAGTCAATTTATGAGAGGAGCATGCCAAGAAATTGAACAATAAAAACTTATGTACCAAAGTGCTCAAGGCAGGCAATTTAAACAATTAAGAGATTGTGCTTAATTGGCAGTTTGTATGTCATCCATATTGTGACCTAAAAGTATCATTTTAAAAATTTTGAAGCATTTTTTTCTCATTAAAAAAATAAACATATACCTACTTTTGGCACCCCTTTATAGAATAAAAATTACAAAGCAATGTCAGTTACATTAAAACAAAATATTTTTTTTAATTTGAAAACAAAATGAGCATTCCAAGTCTGTCAAACTCCTGGACCCTAGATCCATGAAAATTGTTGTAATTGTCTATTTTCTTAATAAAAGACATTACTTAATAAAAGGAAAAGGTTTGTTTATATTTCAAAACTAGTAAAGAAACTAGATTTTTTCCAGTTCACTGAATTTAATTCTTTCACTTTATTGTTTTGTGGGAATATTGAACGAGGATTAATCATTAAAATGTACAATAATGAATTCATTGTTATATTGCATTGGGTAAATTACTTTAATCATTGACTTTGAAAATAGTAACATATCACTGAAACAATAATTTTAATAAACTAAGTGTTGTTAAAAAAGACTTCTTCCATGTATTTATTTATGTATGTATTTATCTCAGGGGGTCAGCTGTATTTCAAGAAATTTTTATTTATATTATAAATGCAGTATTTTTTAAAATATTTAATTTCTGTTTAAAGAGCAAATATTTATTTAAATGCAGTACTTTCTTTCATTCTGTAGAGGGGAGAGAGAAAAACAACAAAAAAAGAAAACAAAACTGAAATCCATTTTTAATATGTTATTTATTCTTTTTTTTTTTTTTTTCCTTTTTTTTTTTTTTAGCGGGTACTGAGGATCAGTGCGAACCCCAACCAATTCCATCTTTGTTAGTAGGTTATGATAAAGATTGGCTAGCACTATCTCCTTTTGCATTAAAATATTGGGTAAGTGAGTCCACTGATTATTGCATTTGGTAAAAATATATGGAAACCTATAAACAGAAGACAAATTGAAAAGGGAACGAAAAATTCCGCGACCTGGGTTCGAACCAGGGACCATGCCTATCGTTGGTTCAAACCCAAGTCGCGGAATTTTTCCTTCCCTTTTCAATTTGTCTTTCGAAATCTTGAAGATGTTTCTTCAGTTATTACCTTATATTTGGACTATAACCAGAAGTTTACAATAGCATTCCTTAAACTTTTTACACTGCAGCCCAACAAATTTGTTTGTACTGGTACTGCAGCACAAATATAAATTTGGTATATTTCACAAACTAACAAAACAGAACTAACTGTATTAATCGAATTTTATCAAAGACTGATATTTGGTGCTTGTATTTATATAATTTGGCTATCATTTTGCAACTCAAAGATTGAGAAATACCGGTTGACATTATATTAATTTTCTCTACGGGCATGCATTAGCTCATTTAAAGATCTTTTTTTTTTTTTTATCTGTTTTTTTCAGTAATAATTTAATTAAGGTTTAACTGTTCCTTTCGTATTTTAAACATGCCCTAATTATCAATGATTGATCAAAATAAAGAGCTGGCTTGATCACCTAGAGCATTAAGGCACGGGTCTTGTTGCTCCAAGACTAGCGAGTCACAGGTTCAAATCCCACTGAGAGCATAGATACTTGTGTTTGTCCTTTTAGTAGGTTGATATCCGGCTAAGCTAAATTTTAAATAATAGTAGAGCCTCCATATAACGAAAATCAGTGGGCCGGCAAAATCATTTTGCTATACAAATATTACGTTGCATGAAGGTGGTGTTAAAATTTTTATAATTTTGATGTGTAAATTGTTAAAATTGCATTTATATACATTAAATTTAGCATTTAGATATAAAAATTTAGTATTTTATATTAATTTGAATGCTTCTTAACATTAAGAACAAAACTTTTTCAACACTTGACATCGCTACCATTGCTGAAAATTTTGTTTGGATCACGATTATTTTTTCTGAAATAATTAAAATTTGAAAGCAGAACGGACCGAAAATAATATTGTAATATGTATTTTATGGAAAAATACCGAGAGAACGTATCCATAAGCGTGTATATTAAGGTCGACGAGTGTTTTTTCTTCGGCCTCGGTAAAATTAGCATTTCACAAAAATATTTATGGGCTTAAACTTTCAATAAAATAAATTAATAAATTTGAACAAATATTAAAGTTTTTAATATAAAAAATCTTCTGAGTTTCGACAGCTTTTATAGTAGTTCTCGTGCCGATTCTCTGATAGAAAATAAGTTTTTAATCTGCTTGCACATTTAAACTCCTCAATAGGCCGCCATTATTGTTGTGCAATGCATCATGGGTAGTTTGGGGCGAGAACGTTGTTCTCGAGAACTCTTCATAAGGAATTTTGTGATAAAAAACTTTGCCAGTAAAATAAGCCTAATCTCACAGAGACAGCCGACTGGGTAGAGCTTGTGATGTAAAAACTTGTTTTTAACTTTGCTTGTTGGCTGCTTGCGATAATTTCGTTCGTTGGCTGTCGGGTCATGCTAAGTGCGGGAATCACATTTCGTAATAAAGAGCTAAAATATTCCTTAAAATTTATTGTCTGGACCGAAAAATCCTTATGTTACAGGGATAATTACGCTAAAAGATTTTGCTATATGGAGATTGAAAAAGCATTAAATCAATAGGATTTGTGCCGGGACCACGGAAAAATTTCGTTATATCGACGTTCGCTCTAGTGAGGTTCTACTGTACAGCCTAACCTCATTAATATGACACCTGAATACATACCGTATTTTCACAAATATACCCCGCGAGTTATACACTTTTTTACATCTGCAGGAGGGGGATGTGGGGTTTCCAAAATATTTTTTTTTACATGAATGATGTGAGAGATGGAAAGCAAGAAGAGTTTGAACTATTTGGGATGATGAAAAATTCATCATGGGATAGGCCACCCACCACTTCCTATTCATTGGATTCATCAAAATTGACATATCGGGTCTTACTTTGAACATTTTGTCGGTTGTACCAGCCACTAAAGAATTGTCGACAAAATGTAGGTTTCTTTTTATACCTGTAAACCTGTTGCGGGACATGCAATTAGTGACCATTGGAACGCCAAGATCTTCATCTAAACTCCAATATGCACGTTCAGATGGTAGTTCGTGGTATTCAGATAGCAGCAATATACCTAAAAAATTTTTGAAATAAGTTTTATAAAAATCAAAACTGTGTTCCTGGCACATCTCTTGGGAGGGTAGAACTCACCAAGTCGTCTTCGTCACTCATCACAGAAGGATCTGGTGGTAATAACACGACATCATACTCCACATCATAATTTTCATCACCCATTAGGTACTCAAGAGCTTCATCAAGCTTTAAGTAATTATTCGCCATTTTAACTTTTCGAAATCTGCTGCAAAGAAAAGTCAAATGTTATACCTAAGCGCCCATTGTACCTGCTTGTGTACAGTGCAATAAAATGTAATCTAAAGCAAACTATCATTATAAATTTACCAAAAACATAACGTGGCAAGCAAAAATACACTCAAATCAAACTGTTTAATGCATAATTTGTCCAAATAATGTAATATTTATAATAATTAATCAATTAAAACAACTCATCTCAGGAATTTTATTTTATGCTCTTTTACAAAGTCAAATATCTCTCAATTTTTTCGTGCCACCGCCAAAATTATTGGTTTGATAGCGTACTATTACCATCTAGTGTCATAATAAGTAATTAGTTATATCGCAACCATAGATAAAGTAAGTCAAAATTCGCCTGAACCAACTGTACCCAAGCGAGTACAGTGGGCGTTAATGGGTTAAAATAATTTCAAAAAGCATCAAACGTAGGGATTGAATAATAATTGCGATCCAATAAGATTGAAAATAAAATTGATTATAAGAAAAAAAAATTATCTAAAATGCTATAATTTCTGTTTACATGCAAGCACATAGGGTTTGCTTGTGGCAAATAACTGGACAAAATATAAATGCTTTCAACTGGAAAATTAACAAAGTGAGCATTTAATAAAACAACTGCAGATGCTTTGCTTTATTAGCTGCTTCTTCCAAAAATACGTTAGTTCTGCCTTATAATAATTTTTTATTATTTAATTGTACGAACATAATACATATCTTGTAACCTCTCGCCCATCATGGGAAGCTGGAAATTATAAACCAAATTCCTTGAGAATTGATGTGAATATCAATTAAAATTTTAATTGTCATTGTTTTTAATTTTATTTTTAAAAAAATAATTTTATTCTCAAGTTGAAGTTTTTCACGTTATTTATTAAAACCTTAAACAGTTCAGCATTAACTTAAATTAATTTGTTTTGAGTAGAGGTAAAAGAAATGATAACCGCAAATATCCACTATAATGCGATCCCCATTTTTGAATCGTCGCGAGAAATAAAATATGCAAAAATATACATGAAAGACTTTATTTTTTACAGTTTTAAACATGCATAATATGAATCTTTACAATTAAAAAAAATCTTCAAAATCTGATTCCTTATCATCCATGTCTTTCAATAAATAATAAAAATAGGCATGGATGGAAGCTGGATGGACTTCTTTTTGAGAGGTCACATTCGTATTAGTTTTTGGTGACGGGAAATCCAAATAAAAAGTGAAATAATGCATTGTATAATGAACTGGACATTGTATATATTGTATAATTAATGTTCTGTGATGTATATTATATGCTGATTTTGTTTGAAGTTCATCAGGACAAAATGCAAATTCGTCAGATCGAGGCAGTTTTGAAGTTGCCATCTTTTTGAGAAGTTATTTTCATATTAGTTTTTGGTGATGAGTAATTCAAGTAAAACGTGAATTAATCTACTGTACATTATGTATACTATATAATTCATGTATTGTGTATATTATACGTTAAATTCGTCTGAAGTTAGTTTGAATCCCTCCCCTCGGCCTGCCTTCAGTCGTTGCAGGGCTATTATTATTCTCCTGTATAATACGGTCCCACAAATTTAGGTGCTTTTTTTTAGACCAAAAATTTTCGCATTATAGTAGAATATTTACAGTACTATCTCTTAATAGTAATAAATATTTATTTGATGTTTTTCGAGTTGAATTTTGTGGTTCTATGGTTTTATTTATTTATTTTTCAGGAAAAACTTCTTTTAGAACCATACTCACTAGCAAGGGATATTGCATATGTTGTTGTTGCGCCAGATAATGAATTCATTTTAAATAATATAAGGACGTTCTTTAAAGAATTAAGTGGAACTTATGAGGTGAGAATAATATCAGGATCTTTCTATGTAGTTTATTTTTATGGCATTGCTTTGTAATCATATGAATCTGCCTTTGTTTTGTGAAGGTTTGCCGGCTTGGTAGGCATTGCCCCATTACTAAAGTTTTACGAGATGGTATCATCAGGGTTGGTCAAGGATCAGCTAAGACTTTAGGCAAGGTACCTGTTGATGATTGGTTTAACCTCATTGGTGAGTTAGTGTTTTTTATATAATAATAATTTTTTGATTTTCTGTATTAAATGTGAGAAGAAACTTAAAGCCATCTTTATCAGAATTTGCATACTTTGGAACACATTTTCTTTTCCTAAAATTAATTTACTGAATTAATTATTTAGTCATTGCAATGACGAAATAATATATAATTTCTTTTGTATGATAGATAACATGATAATTATTTATCCATGATATGAATTTATATCTTGATTATAATTGACTTTAAAATAGAATAAAAATTTGTTATATTTAATTTCTTTCTTTTATTTCCAGGAGAATCTGCTGTTGCTACCAAATTGAAATTATATGCTCAAGTTTGTGGGCACCATTTAGCTCCGCATTTAGCAGAACAGTTAATGGATCGGACATTGTTGGAAAGCCCAGCTTCTAATAAAACTCAAGAGAAGCCCATTTCTGTTGCTTCGCCAATGCCTCCTCCCACACCTGAGAATCAAGAGCAAGTACCAACTCCCAAATCTGCAGAAACTGGTAAAAATTATTTCTGTCATTCGATGATAATAATAATAACAAATGAAGATGTTTGTGTTATTGAATAATATATCTTATATAGGTGAAAATTCTGAACCTGCATCTTTGGGATCTGCACCCAAAGAACCTCTTCCAGGACCAACAACTTCTCAGGATCCATGGGAGCAAGATGATGAGTCACAGGTTCCAGCTTTAGTGATATATATGGTGGATCCTTTCACATATGGTAGCGATTTCCCAGAACTTCACAGATTATCAACACTGGGTTTGCTACGTTGCTTTTCTCAGATTTTGCAATGCTTACCTGAAAACATGCAAAACAACATCAATCTTCAGGTAAACATTCTGTTTGTTTATAATTTTGATTAACATTAATAAGGGTAATCTTTAAAGGACAACTCTATGGTCAATACAACTTCATTTAAATCTAAAGATTAGCTCATTAATAACAAAACGGGATATTTAAAATCTTTTAATTCGAACCCTAAATGCGTAAAAAAAGCAATTTCCAATAGTGGGGGATCCAATTTGGTGATGCCAATGGATGCATGTTTTGCTACACAGTATAAATTAAGAAGAGTCTTAATTACATTGCTTGTGCGATTAAAATTGCATTCCAAATTTTTGTTTTTTCATATATTTAAGGTTCAAATTTAAAAAAATTTAAATATGCCTAAATTTATTCATACACTAATCGATTTAAATAAAGTTTATATGATCGTAGAATTGTCCTTTAACATTATTTTTCTATCTGTTTAATGATAAAATGTGATTTGCATATTTATTTTGTAGATCATTCCATTAGAAAGCATTCTGAAACACACGCAGAGTGAAGAGAGTAGCAAACAACTCGATCATTTAAAAGCTTTAGCTTTTTCTGTATTCTCTCAGTGCCGAAGAACACTCATTCATCAGTCTACAGTGAAGTCGCTGACTGGCTTTGGGCCTGCAGCAATGGCTGATGGCTTTCTTAAGACTAAAGATGTAAGTAAAACAGTTCTGGAATCGTGCTTCCAGAACAACGTTGGATGTTTTATTTTAAGTTTGCTGCCTTTGTATTACCATGGTTTTAATTTTACTTTTTTTTTGCAATAAACAAATTCAGTCTATGAACTTCGTAGCTTTTCATTGTAATAAAAGAAAGCCCTAAAGGTAGGGTCCCATTTGCTTAAAAAAGGAGCTGAAATGTACCACAGAATGAGGAATGTATTAAAAAAAAAAAAAAAAAAAAAAAAATTATGCTTTTTACTGCATAAATACCACAAAAAAAGGAGTTAACTCAGCTTAACTTTTCGGTGTGTTTTGCGCATATGCTTTCTTTCGGCCAATATGAGATCGTATTTTGATGGTGCCATTTGGCAAATTTAAAATGGACATCAGCTCTGAGCCTCGCATATCGATAGAGCTTTTTATTGAAGAGTTCAATAAATACCCCAAATATTTGATAAGCATCCTCAATTTAAGGATAGTGACTTGGGGGGGGCCCCCGGGGACAAAAAAAAAAAACGATATGGGCAGCATAAAATAAACCCATAAGAATATTTTTCCATTTATAAATTTCTTATAATTTTGAAAATATAGATGTTCAAATTAAGTTTGATTTATTCTTAAATTCCCTTTCTTTTTTTTTTTTTTTTTTTTTTTTTTTTTTTTTTAAATAAATAATAAAATTTTTTATCATTGATCATTTTCTTCAGGTATTTCTAAAGTTACACAGGGATTAATAAAACTTGGTTTAGAAAAACACATTTGATTTTTAGGAGAAAAAATTATTAAAATCTGGAACTGATAAAGCCATGTTATTGTAAGAAGGCATGAACATCGTCCAATTTTTTTTTCCTAAGACGTAAAATTATTTTTATTTTTTTTATTTGATCTTTAATAAATTATTTATTTAAAGGACAACTCTACGCAAAAATTCGATTATAATTTTTTTGCAGAATATCAGTTTTTGATATAAATATAACACGATTCCGTTGAAATTTTTAATTTTGGTCAATAATTTCTATATAACAAATGCTCACAACCCGTGGCCCGTTTTCAAATTCTTGCGGCCTTCGACGCGTTCGTAAATATGCCGTTTTGAGACTAAATTCAACAAAAAAAAACAGATTTGTATAAAGTTGATATCTAGAATTATTGAACAATATTTTAATGCGGCTCGCAGTTTGAAAAGCGAAAAATAGCGCGTTTGCACACCCTCGCGCCGGCCATTATTTTCTCGGAAGTGACCTAGTGCGAGGTTAGCTGCTGGGGTCGATTTAATGTTTTAATGCTAATCCCAGTTGTTTGTAAGCTTCCACAGCGTGATTATTTTAAGTAAAAAAAAAAAAACTAGAAAGAGTTACCAAATATTACTTTATTTATAATAACATAAATGTGAATCTCCTTTTTGAATGAAAATAAAATAAAATAAATAAATGAAAGGATGGGATTAAAAAAGGTGGTGTTATTGAAATATTATCAAACCATTCCTTTTATTATATAATTATTTTGGTCAATTTAATTCATTTAATGTACTCTATGTAAATGAATATTTATTGAAATGTGTGTAGCTTTTAAAGCGAAGTCACGAATGGATGATTTAAAAAAATGAGACGTTACATGAATGACACTGAATGAATTTTGAAACTTTTTTTTAGTTTGTTTACTTAAAAATCACACAATGAAAGCCTTCAAACAATAATTAATGCTAATTATTTCTCTAATTCACTACGTTGACATGGATTTTACTGCCATGCCCCAGCATTAAAAATTAGCGCTCTCTCTCTCTCTCTCTCTCTCTCTAACGTCTCCTGATATTTTCTCACTGACAGTGAGTAGATATTTACGACCAATCTTCCTGAATGGTAAATCGCATATTCGTCATGCCTCATTCGTATTTAGTATTTGGCTATAAGAATAGAGGTAGTAATAATAATTTATCATTTCTTCAATTTCCTAAGTAAGAATTAGGAAGAAATGGATAATTTTTGATCAAAAAGATAACTGGCTTACGACTGCGAACTAGTTGACTCTGCTCCGTTCACTTTGAAAAGTTTTGTTTTGTTATTGATCCTGTCGTATTAATGTACGAAGGTATTAATTAAGCTCACAATCTATTTGCGCAAGGCTATGTAACTAAAGAGGTATCCGGATAAAACGCAACCGGACAAAATGCAACTACACGTTTTGAAGTGTTCAGATGGCCACATTCGATTGAAAATGATGAGAAACATAAGAACATCGAGCTCGTTTTCATTTCTAAATACTACATTCGAAAAATTCAATTTTTCAAAAAATAGACGAACAGAGCTCCTGCTACTTCGTCAAGGGGAATTATTTTGTTCATTGAAGCATTTAATGGAAGCCAACCCAAAATTGAGAGGGGAGGGAGGAGGCTGCCAATTGATTATGATTTGAAGCCAGTTTTTTGGTTAAAATTCACAAATAGAAAAGGGGAGGGGGGACTAGTTATTGGCTATTGCTTTTAACGTTTGACTAAGACCCCATTAAAATTATATTAGGTAATCTAGTTAAATAAGTAAATGGTGCTAACAGTAGCAAATTTTTGTTTAATGTTTTGAAGCTAATACAATACATTTGTCATTTGAAATAGTTTATATTTAGTGATGATCGTAAATTAAAATATATCAGTGTAACAAAATACATTTGATAACCTGAACCTTTAGTTCGTTTTTCCATAAATTTTAGTTATGATCAAATAAACAAAGAAAATTGCTTGAGAGAATTTTAATTAGTTTTAATAAAATTCTACAGTATTTGAAACCACAATGTTCTTGGGAAGGAAAGATTTTTCGAATGGCTGTCACAAACGTAACGGGGAAGAACTTTTCTTTTATTTCTTCCCATGTGCACCCAAATCTAATGGACAAATTAGATTGTTGGTAGCCTATATCATAATCCAGGCAGATTTTTGAAAAGACAGAATTTTTGACGATGCATGCCGAACCACTGGGCATACGCTGATCGATCTCGGCATAATCACGACAGCATACGTTCGCACTTGTGATGTCAGCATATCTTCACATATTGTGCACTGAGACCTAATTTGAAAATTAATATCATGAAATTGTTCACATTTAAATAATATATGTATTAATTATACTTGACAATTTGTTGCGGGTGGTACATTTTCCGTCGATTCGGCGACACTGGATTACTCGTCTAATGACGGGTGATCGCGCAGGAGAGGTTCTAAGCTATATGATTTCACGCCTAAACCATCCACATCACCCACAAGGTTCTCCAAATCGTTGTCCAATTCATTATATAGATAGTTGTTAAAATAAGCCTCCATATCTTCGTAAGTCTCAAAACTGATATCTGAATCGCTGCTTTCATGTCTAGACATTGTGAAAATTGTAGTGAACGCAGTACTGAGTGAATGTAGATCTATAGTGAATGTTAAAGCTTCACTGCAAAGCTGACTGGAGCAATCCTCGCACTACGTCACGCCTCCACCCAAGATGGATGCCTCCCAATTTCAAATCGCTTCATTTTTCACACATTTAGGATTCGAATTTAAAAAAAAATTAAATACGCTATGATGTTATTAATAGGTTAGTCTTTCGATTTAAGTAAAGTTGTATGTGACCGTAGAGTTGTCCTTTAACTAAAATTCAATAAATTTCACCACATAAAGCCATTATACCAAAGCGAATGAAAATGTATTCCTAATTAAAGATCAATAAATATATAGTATTTTATAATATAATATAAATACAATTTTTTTATAATATAATTGCATTATTGCAAAGTTGTTTATAAACTCTATTTCAACTTTCGCTGGTGGTCGAAATGTTATCAACGGATTTATATAAAGACCCTCCTGAATGAAATTTCGTTTGATGATCAAGAAGTTTGTAGTACAGGCCCTCTTGACCAGCTCTATTTCGTTTGGTGGCCCTCCTGCTGTATTATTTTTCTGGAGTTTAAAAAAATATCGTTTATTACCCCCCACCCCCACCCCCATTTAAGTTATTCGATTTATAATTCACTCATCTAATGCTTCTAGAAATAGACTAAATAAAAATAAAAAAATTCAGGAAAAAAATAAATAATTGCTGAAATTTTAATAATTACAAAGACTTTTCATGATAATTCAGCAGTTGAATTTCTATTTTTCATCGATATTTTAATTAAAATACAGGGTGTTTCTAAATTATCTCCTGTATTATACATGTTTAATATTCAAAAACTATTACAGATTTTTTATTCACAAAGAAAAACTCAAAGTTTCTTAGCCTCGCATGAGTTGATAATGAAACGCGATTGACAAGTGGTACCATTGTTAGCACATTGTTCCATTTTTCGCTAGACGCAGTAAACAATTGCGAGTGTTCCAAGAAAAAGCTCAATGCGTGTTATGGCTTGCGGAATTAAAGCAATGATTACAATTCAGAGAATGTTCAAAACAAAGTTTAAAAAGGATCCTCCAAATCATAAGTCAATTAAGCTATGATATGAAAAATTTTTAAACACAGGCAGCCTGTTACACAAAAAGGATGCTGGTAGACCTTCACCAGCACCACAGAGAGTAGATAAGGGAGGCAATAGATCATAGTTTCTGTAAATTACTTCGCCAAGCAGCTCGTCAACTGGATATGCCAATGACATCCGTACATAAAATAGTGAAGTACCACCTTCGTCTTACACCCTACTAAATCCAGATGATGCACAAATTGAAGCCAGATGACCGACCGAAGCACAAAAAGTTTGTTGAGGATATGCTCCAAAAAACCAACAATGATCCCAGCTTCCTTGAGGACATTTTGTTTTCTGATGAGGCAACATTCCATACTTCTAGAGCAATAAACTGACACAACTGCCGCATTTGGGGCTCACAAAACTTTCACATTCTAAGGGAGCATATACGCGACGGCCCAAAGGTTAATGTTTGGTGCGGTTTAATGCATGATCGAGTATTCGGACTTTTCTATTTCGCTGAAGACACCATTAGTGCTTCAACCTACCTAGATATGCTGGAGAACTACCTGATTCCACAGGTGGGAGAACTGCAGCCCAATATAATCTACCAACAAGATGGAGCACCTCCTCACTGGGGCCTGCAAGTTAGGCATTGCCTTGATACAAACTTTCCAGGACGATAGATTGGAAGGGATGGGCCAATCCCTTGGCCCCTCACTCACCCTATGCGAACCCTCTGGATTTTTTCTTCTGGGGATATGTGAAAGACTGTGTACAAGACCAATGTTGATGACATTGAAACTCTCAAGAACAAAATAATTGAAACAATCGCTGAAATCGCCCCTGAAATGCTAACCCGAACGTAGGAGGAAATAGAGTTTCGCTTTGACGTCCTTCACGCCATAAATGGGGGTCACATTGAAATTTATGAAGGCATGCTAAGAAACTTTTTGAGTTTTTCTTTGGGAATAAAAAAAAATCACATTAATATCTTAATAGTTTTTAAGTAATAAACGTGTATAATATGGGAGATAATTTAGAAACACCTTGTACTACACTGTGTTTAAAAAAAATTGCCATCGGCAATGTTAGATTCAATGAAAAACCACAGTGCCATCATCCTAAGTGACTTAACTTTTGTTAACTGTTCAAGTGCACAATCAACAACCAGACTATTACATGGAATGACTAACCGCTCTAATGACACAAACAATGATACTCTTGTACGATACGCTATTTATTGGAGGTTATTTTTAGCATTCCTGTAGATTTTCCCCCTCGCCATGGTCGAAGGTCAACCGAACCTTGCGAGACTAACGTCAATTGTATGTAAAGAAACGTTATGTTGAACCTTAGGTGTGATGTTGTTGACCACCTCCACTATTCTTTGACATAGTTGCTGCAGGCTTGTGATTTTAACCTTGTACACAAAGGACTTGATATAACCCCATGTGAAGAAGTAGGGAGGGGGAGGGTAAGGTCATGTGACCTAAGAATCCAGAAAATGATGAACCTCTACCAATCCATCGCTTGTTGAATCATATAGTTGAGGTAATTGTGAGCAATGAGAGCAGTGGAGGGAAGTGTCCTGCTGGAACACATCGATATTCAGAATTCCATCAGATTCCAATTGTGTTCTCAGAAAAAGCTCAAGCATATCAAAAATAACTTGTTAAAGTTTGCTTTCCAAACATGAATGGTCCATAAATCTTAGTCTGGGTCACATGTAATCACATATTCACCTTCGGAATATTTTCTCCCATTCTTGCACCTCATGAGGATTGCTGTCGGCCCACATTTGGCAGTTGTGACGGTCACTAAACCACTTGTGAAATGAGGCCTTGTCTGAGCAGAAGAGGTTTTCTAACAGGTTTTCATTTTCCACAGCCTCCAAAAAGTCATCTCACATTTGCATACGGGCTGCATAATCCTCCAGGTGATGCATGTACACCTTCTTCAAAGGAAAAGTATGCCGACCACTTGTTCGTGGAATGTTCCAACTCAAAGATCAGCCGACACGAATGTTTTCAACTCAAATTCACTATTATTTCCGACAATCTTTATGGAAGTGGCATGAGGTCCAGTCACATGATAGCAATGTTTAGTTTTCAACACTGTGAACAGATTATTGTTCTTTTGGTCTACTCAAAAAGACTGGGAAATTAATGACATTGCACATAAAATGATATATGGAAAGCCTGCAATGAAGCACAAGATATTACTCCGCTCTGTGCCCTTCAGCATGCATTGTTGCAGTGGAAACTTCGATGTTGTTTCATAGCCAAGATAGGAGGCCAACACATACAATATAGCAGTGTCCGTGCAATCCGCTCGCCAGTGGCGATAGTTCAACTAATCTGACGAATAAACAATCACATTTGGCAAACATACTTGGCTAATTCTATTTATATGGAAAATTTTTATTTTCAACCTCGAAAATGCGATTATCATGTGATTAAATTTTTTTTTTAATTTTAAATGCTTCATAATTTTTTTAATTTTAAATGTGGCTAAAAACATGAGATTCTGGCTTAAAGAAAATCTCTATTGGCTAAACGATTGGCGATAAAAATTTCAAGTACTGCACGGCCACTGATATAGGGATGGTGGCACATGAGTTTTCACTACTGCAATACAAAGCATTCTAATTTCATTCATATCAACCGACTTGACCTCTGTTAAAACTTGCTAGTGTATATGTAATATAATTATACCTTACAGCAAATTATACAGTCTATATAATAATATATTATGCAGTATTTTAATTCACTTTTTTCCCTCAATTTTCCATCACAAAATATTATTGCAAAAGTGAATTCTCGAAAACAAGATGGCAACAACTATTCACCTAAAATAAAATCTGCAATCATTAAACCTTTTTGACCATCACTGCGTTCATCTTCGAAATCGCCCAAGAATGTTTCATCAAGAAAGCTAATGCAGTGCAGTACATTAAACAGTCTATAAAACACTACATTAATTTGCTGTATCCAGGTTATGTATTTAAAAAAATGAAAAAATAAAGTAGATTTTTATATGTTTATGCATATTCATGTGTAAATACGGTAATAATAAAAATGAAATAAAATTCAATGAATAATATAATTAATAAATTTTCATTTTGTAATGTGATGATCATTTGTTTACAATGCAGTGGATGTGTATTATACAAGGGAATTTTTCAAATATCAATGAAAAAATTAGATGCGTATATATTCCGAAAATTACGGTATTTTCTGTTATGGGCATTATTTAAATAATGCTTTTAAATAATGAATGAAGTACTCTTAAAATCCCTTTTTAACCTCATCACGACCAGTGACGAACATGCGTTCGTCAAGCTAGACCCTCCATTCAATACCATGACGAACATGTGTGTGTCATTTTCAGCTATTAATTTTATTAACCAAATGAAAACGTGGTTTTTCAGGAATGAAACAATAAAATCAATTGGAACAGTTTATTCTTTGATGGAACCATTGCGTTTATTTTTTGATTGCTTATTTCAACACCATTGTACATCGTATTTGCACCGTTTTTACATTTTTTTTATTCCTTTTTTGTAAAAAATAGATGATTATGATTATGCAAGTAGTGATGCCGAAGATCCTGATTTTGAAATAAATACTGATTCTGAAACAGAAATATTCTTACAAAATTGTACATGACGAGCGCATGTTCGTCATTGGTTTGGCAGATAGTACATAAAATCTGGTCCTGGGAGTATCCTTCAAAATTTAAGCTGGTTGTGAAGAGGTTAAAATTACCTGTAACCACAAATATGGATGAAATACTAGATACATATTTCGGACCTTGTGCGTTTTATAGTTAGAGGTTTTCCTTTGTATACAAATTCACTTCGTGCCTTTTTTTTTTTTCTTAAAGGAATTTGCCATTAATTGTTCTTATGAGATTTAAAGAATTAAAGTAAATTTTTTTTTTTTTTTAATCAGGAAAAAAATTCTGCACCGTATAGGATGTATAGCCCTCCTTATATCCTGGCACCAATGAAAGATAAACAGACCGAATTGGGAGAATCATTTGGTGACCGTAAGGAAAAATGTACAGTTTTGTATTGTACATACTGCCTTTCAGAGGATCAGCGTCTTCTTCTTGCCACGTGCACAGATGACCGTGGTGAAATAATGGAGAGTGTGGTTATCAACATTGAAATTCCTAATCGGTTAGCTTACAAATTTATAGATTCTCTTTTTATCTTTTATTGTCTTTGTCTTTTGCATTTCGTACAATAATATAAAGTTTAAGACTGCTGTTATATTGTTAATGTGTGTATTTATTTTCTTTGTGTTAGAAATAGGAGAAAGAAAGCCTCAGCTAGAAAAGTTGCTCTACAGAAACTTATGGATTGGATACTGAGTGTTATGAGTACGGGGTTTATGCCTTGGCGCTTAGTTGTTGGAAGATTAGGACGATTAGGTCACGGTGAATTAAAAGGTAAATTTAATAATTATAAATAAATAATCGTTTGTATAATACCTTTCTTTCAGGTAAAGTATGTAATCTTTATTTTTTTTAAATATTTGTATTAAAGGTTGGAGTAGTTTACTGAGCCGTAAATTTTTGCTGCGAGCCAGCAAACATTTGAAAGATATTTGCAAGCAATGCTTCTATCTAAACGCACAGGATACCCCCTGTATCTTGAGTGCGTGTCTCATTTCGACTGAACCAGACACTGTCTTGCGAATCATGCCTGACCAGTTCACTCCAGATGAGCGGTTTGGCAGTAGTTGCAATACCTGCGATTTGAGCACACCTCAAGATGCATCTTGTACTCACATTTTAGTGTTCCCCACATCTGCTACAACGCAGGTAAGTATATGCAATAGGATGAATTTAGTAATTACACTTGTTTATTTGGAGATCATGTTATTTGCTATAGATTTGTTATTATTAATAATTGTATATTTGAAGAGGTGAAAATATAATTATTTAATTATTATAGTCAACTCAAGCTACCTTTTTGCCCGATCCTGGCCTTGCCGATGACGATGACCTCCTCGATGTTTTGAAAGAGGATCTGCAGGAAGTGGACGCCATCTTTGACTGGACTGATTCTCCAGTTCCATCTCCAATTGATTCCCCAAGGAAGGAGTCCATATCTCTGCCTGATTCACCTGGCTTGGGGGTATCGGGACGACAATCTCCTTATCAGAATACCGGTCCAATACGAGTAAGTTCAGCCCAGTTAATTTAGATTCAGTGAGATTCAAATTGATTGAAAATAAATGTAGTATATTGAGAATTATATTAAGACATTACATCAAATAAATATAGCAAGTTGTTTCACATAAACATTGTTTTTATAAGTAATGCTGGATCAAAATAAGCTGAAGATATATTCAAAGTTAAGTTTCTGCACCTTAGTAGTATTCTATCAACACATTTTAAAGACACAAAACCTTTTCTGAACAAGATCTAATTAAGAGGTTGAATTCACTATACAGGGTGAGGCATTTAACTTGAGACAACTGAATATCTCGGAAACTAAGCATTGTACGAAAAAATGTCCAAAATTAAAAGTGAATTATTTTGCGGGGAAAATTCATTAGTTAAAAAATTACCCCTCTTCCCCTTGTGAGGGGGGCTGGAGGGAGGGGGTAACTTTGAAATCTTAAATAGGAAATCCAGATTGTACACAATATTCAAGAAATGTTTTATTCTTGGTGTTTTTTGAATTGATCCAACTGTTTAGGAGATAGAGGCCCTGAAAGTGTGAAACTTTGAAAGTTTTGAACCTGAAAATGTCGAACACTGAGAACAAACCAGAATTCACGATTATGGAGTAGTACGTGCTTCTTCGTTTATGTCCGAAGGTACTAATCTGAATCCGCGGTTATGGAATAACACGTGCTTCGTTGTTTATGTCCAATAGATTCCATCAGAATCTGCGGAACCTCATCGAATATCGCATGACTAATAAAATTTTTACAATAAACATTGCAAATAATTTAACATTCCTAGAATGAATGAAATTTTTTAATTTTTGAGACAAAATAAGCGAGTTAAAAGGTTGATTTACATCGAAATAGCTGTCATGGGATCGGGACCAAGAGAAAAACGCGTATTAAGAGGGTGCATATCAAAGGAGTTTGACTGCATAAAATGCGAATTACTTCCAAGGAACACCTAAATTCATACAGACATGGTAATAGGAAGTCGACTTTCCAATCACATTTCCAGTTTTGACAATATAAAAGGCATTATAGGTATTTTAAAAGAGATCAGATGACCACAATAAAATCAGCATAACAGAACAATTAGAAATTTATAAAGGTAAAAAGAAAAATGAAAATTTATTGTTTAATAATGAAACTACATTCAATTATGACCACTTCAAAACTTTAAAATTTTTACTTTAATATGTTCTGTTTTACTATCTTTGGTTAAATTGTCAAATTATGAACACATTGTTACATTATTGTCATAATGCATAAATTCATATTCTTATAATTCTTGACTTTGAAAATTGCATAAGATTAACCCCTTGGCTACTAATCACGAGTCTGACTCGTTGTCTGGTTCAAGTGCCTTATTGCTAGACCACGAGTCTGACTCGTTCTGAAGTTTCAGTGTCCACTGCAATTTTAGTTTTTTATTTTAACAAGAGATGGCGATTGTTTACCATTCTGTATCTCTTTCTCTTTCATATGCACTTTATAGTTTTTAAAAATCTTCAATAGGTGGCACAAAAATCGAAAAGAATTTAATGCTTGTCATTCGAACTTCGCCATGTGCAGTCGGTAGCAAGTGTCTTCGTCTGAGATTGAAAGATATTTATGCGAAAGTAATGATTCAGAAACTGATTAGGATCAAATCCCGGACCTTTAGATGTGTTTTCTGTAATTTTACCAGATACATTTTGGGAAATGATTTCTTACGCCAAACAATGTTTCGATAGCCAACCGTATAAACAGAAAACATATGACGATTATATAAACGTTATCATACTTATTCTGACTACTATAAATGTAAACTATAATGTCTAATTAATATCCTGTAAAAATTTCATACAAATATCTTAATAAATAGTGTTTTTTTTTCATGTTGTTTATTGCACTGTCTATCGAAGAATTTTTCCTCCATTTAAATAGAAACTCTGCTAACTCCCCTTGTCCTCTGCTAACTCAAGGTCAAATCAGAGCACAAGGGGTTAAAGTCAGTCAGTCAGTCGTGAAGACAAAAATATTGGGTGCTGCAACTTAATTCTGCCAGTTTCCTTGAGAAGTAATAATTTGTAAATCAGCTATTGGACTTTTAAACATGAGGGAGACAGTCATATGAATTTTATTTGTGTATAATTTCAAAATATTTTGTTTGTTCCTTCACAAGTTATATTACTCAGAAATGGATCTCTGCATGATGCACATTCGACACTGCATACTCCATTATTTTCACCAGATGCTTTCTACTGTTGAAACATCTCGAATCATGTGTGAAGTGTATGGAGAAGGTATTGCAACTGAAAGAACATGTCAGTGTTGGTTCAAACAGTTCAGGACTAGCAATTTTGCCTTGAACGATGAGGGACACCCACGCCAGGCGAAGATCTTGAAGTGGTCCTCTTAGAAGACACAAGAAACTGGAAAGGAAATTGCAGAGAGGTTCAGAGTAATTTGCCAAGACATTGGACGTTGATTGACGATCTTTAATAAACCCAGAGCGGAAAATGAAGACTGGCCTAGTTGACGGAAATAGTCTGATGCAGCAATACGATTTTAATTGATCTCCAAGCAACAGCAGAAGTTCTTTCTGTATAAGATCGTAGCTGGTGACAAATATTGGGTTACAATAACATAACACAAAAAATGTTGGTTCAACCCTGCTAAATCGCCTTCCTTGCAGCCCAAATGCAACATTTGCAGCAAGAGTTTCTGCTGTGCATCTGGTAGGATCGAAAGGGGGGGGGGGGGCCAATAAGGAAAGATAGAAGCGACACTCCTGTCAACTCCTATGCAATCGTGTGAGGCACAAAAACCATACAGCGCTCGCAGTGCCAGTAGCGGCAAGGCTGTATTAACAGTAAAGAGCAAGGCGCGTTATGGAAAGGTTGGAAACGATTCGGTTAAGGACTATAAACTACAAAACACAAAATTCTTGTAAATAAAACATATGTTTTTATTTATAATATTTTCTTAATGTTTAATATTAACACTTTAAACAAGAGCACATAAGGTTCTTATGTGCCCTTGCTTTAAAGCTACAATAAAGCATCACAGAATGCTCGCTGATCTTGCGTGATGACTGAGCCATGCTGAAACCTGAAAAAATTAAAAGAACAGATATTAACCCTGCATTCACACAGACAACACTGTTTTCTAAATTCCTTAATTTTACCCTCAATGCAATTAGCTAATCTCATTTTGTTTTCTAAACTAGTAAAAGAACAGGTATTTTATAATAGGCCTAATGTTTGAACGTTTCAGCCATTGGTTTTAGCGACCTTGCCCAACACCCTCTGAAATAATTTAAGCTTTTTTTTAACCCCTCTGAAATTAGTGTATTATCGCCATAAAAAATAATGATTTTTAATGTTTCTTACTTACATTATATTTTTATATTATATTTTTGTTAACTCAATAATTAGAATTTATTCCTATTGCAAGTTTTAAATTCCTATATCAAAGTAAATGATAACCAAATAGAGACCATAATCGAAAAATTTCATGTTTTTGCTTTAAAATAAACAATTAAGAACCAAATGATAATATAATATAGAAATGTTAATTTACATTTTATTTAAAAAATTATGTATTAAAATATAAAACTATGTATTATTAATGATAAAAAAAAAAAAAAAGCTGAATCCTCAAAATGTTCTGCACACAAATAATAGTGGCTGCTTAACATTTTGGTCTTTTTTTTACATCAAATTTCATTAAATCATTTCTTCGAGTTTTAATAGCCCAAATTTTACGTCTGAAAATGTACTTGCTTCATGAGATTTAATTAATTTTTATATGGCGATCAAATAAAGTAGAAATAACATTTAATTTAGGAAAGAAATTGTAATCTTTTATTTACATGCACTGATACATTTCTTGGAATAATACATTTACTTAGACATTTTTGTAAATAATACATTCAAAAATAATTTTATGTATACACATTTTATATATTTTATTTATATGAAATCTACACAAGCTCTATGTAATTGTTGACCTGAATTAATGTTATATCACCTGCTCTCATTCTTGGGAAATCTGAAAAATGATTTTTTCACTATTCCCACGATTATTACCGCATCCAATTGCAGAGCAGTAATTACCTTTCGAGATACCCGTATTGGTGATGTGAAAGTTTTCAGCATTTCACTAATTTGTGCCAAAAATTAATATTATAACAGGTGGTTACCCTATGGCACCATAGAGAAATGCTGTGATCGTATCGTCTGCCAGTTCGTGTTACAGCCTCGCTGATAGAGTGCACTCGTGCATGTTTGCCTCAGTAAATCAAGGGAGTGTCGCTTCTGTCTTTCCTTATTCTGTGACTGTACCATGAGCTTCTCCTATTAGGGCAGACAGTCATGGCAAGCCATTACATATTGCAACTGCAAAATCTGCATCAAGCAAATGAGGAAGAACAGCCACCGAGTGTCCTTCCTCCTGACAACGCTCATCCTCAAGTTACTCAAATGGTGAAGGATGTTCCTAACGAATTTTGTTAGGAACCCCTCTCCTACATGACCTGTTCTCTGAATGTTACTTTTTGAACTACCACTTGTTCCGGTCACTGCAGAAGCATGTGGCCAGTACCTGTCATTGAAATGAAGAAGTTAGAAAGTGGATTACAGTCTTCATTGAGTTAAAGAATGGATTATTCTTCTGCTACAGATCACAATGTTGTCTGAATGATTGGCAAAGGTGGTGGCAGTCGGCAGAATTAGTTTATATAGATGCACAACACAGTTTTGAGAAATAAATAAAATTTAGTCGAAAAAAATCTGTCAAAATTAAGTTGCACATCCTATATTAAGTATTCCCAAAAGACCTAGTCATTTATTTAGTTCAATTGTGGAGTGCAAGAACCATCTTCCAGTTATTAAAAAATTAACAAAGAAATTGACTGGTTAACTTTGATCTTTTCCTTCAATTTTTTTTAATGTAAATTATTCTCATTTTCTATATTTAGAGTTCTGATGGACTGGCTTCAGATCCACAAGAGGAAGCTCCTCAGCTATTGCAACAGCCCTTAGCATTAGGTTATTATGTGTCAACAGCCAAAACTGGATGTATGCCTAAGTGGTTTTGGGCCTCCTGCAGTCATTTGGAAGATGCTTGCCCAGCATTTCTTAAGGTCTTTTATTATAATATTTATTTGCTTACACCGTTGATATTATATTTTGTGTGCTTGGTTCTTATTTTAAAATTTTTTAAATATTTTTTACAGTCTGCCTTGCACATCCATTCACCTTTTGTACAGCAGAGTTCAGATGATCCTTTACAGCAGCATTCACATCTGCGTAATTATCATCCTCTGGATTCTAATTTGACTACAGATGTACTCAGGTAAATGAAATGATTGTGGCGTGTTTGTGGAGGGGGGTGTATTTTGAGATTTTTAATTCATTCAAGCTTAGTATTTAGTATTATATCAGCCAGCGAATTAGAAATCTTACCGCAACGATTTCTCATAGCATATTAATGCAAATTACGTGATGATGAGCTTAACTATTGGGCTGACAAATAAGTTCATTTGGATGTTACTTCAGTGCAAGTTTCATGCAAATTAACTAGTATGTAAATCGAATGCACATTTGAAAGTATATGTTTTATATTAAGTGTCTGTGAAATTGGATTCGTCTAGCATCAGCATTATGCGTGCTGCATAGCTGTGAATATGGAAAGGGAATACGGTAAGTTGCATTATCATCACATTTTGCTATATTATTTTAAAAAAGGCAAATGCTGTAGATGCTTATAAAAAATGCAATGTTTATGGATATGATGCCTTAACAGAACATATGTCAAAAGTGGTATGCAAAATTTGTTTTGGAAATTTTGACGTCTATGATGCACTTTGCTCTGGTCGTCTTAAGAAGATTAATTCAAGTGACATTACGGCCATGATCGAAGCAAATCCATCCCAATTGGTGCGACAAATTGTTATAATATTTTATATATCCCATACAGGCATCAATCACAAGGGTGTCGTATTCCACCATGACAACACCAGACTGCATACATCTTTAACCATTTGAAACAAATTGTTTTGCCTTATCTGGCCCCTTCAAGATTATCATTTATTCAGATCACTGCAGAACTCTGTGCTTGGGAAAATCTCAACTGTTTTTTTGCCAATAAATCCCAGGCATTTTATGAACATGGCATAATGAAGTTGGTAGAACGATGATAAGAGGTCATTGATAAAAATGGACAGTATGGAATTGATTGAAATTTACCTTCCATTTCAATAAAGTGTGTTTTGTTACAATCCAAAAAAACAAATGAACTTATTTGCCAACCCAGTACATGAACTGCAGCTATTTACATATTCTGACAATGGGGAAAGTGAAAGATCCTTTAGAGCTTAAAAAGGGGCTCATTATGGAAAAATAATCTGTACTGCTATCTAAGAAAATTAATTCTGTTCAAAAACAACATATGATAATGCAAATCAATTTAAAGCTGAAAAGACTTTGTGAAGAGCAAGAGAACTTTAAGTGTATAACAGTTGACAGATTCGTTTAATAGTGGCTTCTACAAACATATCATACTGAACTGTTCATAGAGAATTGGTATAAATAATTGCATAGCAATACAGAACCAGTGCTGGAATTCCATAATATTTGCATTCAATAAATCCCTTTTTTGGAGTAGAAATTAAAAATTCTTCTTCATTGATGGAACAGACAACTCCATTGAATAATACAGGGGCAGCAACCTTTCAGCAGTGCCGTGCTGAACCTAGATTACCATGTTATTCCACATGCCAACATTATTCTAGCATACTTATCTGTATTAATAAAAATCAATCTCTTGTCTGTCTCTGTGTGTATTCGCAATAATCTCTACAACTGCGAAACCAGTGGGCATCAAACTTTTCGTGATGCTTTAACATAGTCCAGGAAAGGTTTTTCACTACTTTGCCATGGATTTCTGTGGGTTGCACGGGTTTTACGAGTTCAATATATATTTAAATTTATAAATTCAACAATAATATTACTTCCAACAATATGAGAAGCCAACAATAACAACCAACAATCTACTCTGAAACAGAATATTATTAACATTAAAAATAAAACTACGGCGATCTACAAAGCGCCAAGGACAGCATTAAAAATAGCGGGAGTCAATTTGGAGTCTGTGCTTTTCACATGAACAACTGTAGCATGCTCACATGTTGGACTTCCAGAACACTTTTTCATTTATACTCCTGGTGGATAAGCAAAAATGTCGTCTACAAAAGAATCTTCAAAGATAATACTGCATATTACTGATAATTTTTTAAGTGTATATTAATAATACATTCACATTTTGCATTTTCAATAATTAAGCCCAATAATGAAAGCCTTAAATTTAATTATCCAAAAATTTATCTGAACAAATTTATTCCTTATTAACCAACCCAAGCAAAAAAAAACAAAAAAAAACTTAAACAACAGGTGAATCGTTTTTTGTTTTTTTTCAGGTTTCTTCAGAATAACTCTGGAGAAATTATGGGTGGGAAAGACGTCAAATTTAGTTATTGTAAAATTTACCCTAAACGACCTATATATATTCAACAAACTTGAGAAAAACTGGGTATTGCTGTAGTTAAACATATAGCATGACCAAGCCAATATTCTGTAACTTTTCTGGTTGAGCATCAGAAAACACCGCCTAAAATAAACCTAGCTGTAAATTCGATAACACTCTTTATGACAAGACCAGAATTGTCCTACAATTGTTTGAGGAGCTTGCTGATGAACTTCAGTTGATGTCCGGCCTTCTTACTCACCAGATATAAATGCTATTGAGCACATCTGGGATGTCATTGAGCACCAGTTCAGAGCTCACCAGCTACCTCCTCGTAATCTGCGGGAATTGCGTGATCTTGCTTGCAAATTTTGTAAGTCTTCTCGCTGACACTTTCCAACTTGTAGAAACCATACCATGATGGATTGCAGCTTTTTTACATACCAAAGGTGGAAAAACATGATGTTAGAACATTAACATGAACAAAACTTTTTGTGGAAGGTTACAAAAAGTGAAAATTAATATAAAAAAATTAATCAATTTATTTATATGCACATTTCACCTGAAAATGAAAAACTGCTGGCATCTTTGTAAACTATCATATGCTGAAGAAGGTAATTTGGTTAGTGAAATGCCCATAATCATGTATTATGCATATAAATAAACTAGAAGCGAACCCACCCGTTTGTATAATCGGGAAATAACCCATTGTTAGATTTTTTCTTTGTTGTGACAACGTCCACCATCGTTGATTTTATATAAATGATTAATTTTGTGGAGTTGCAGTGTATTATTAATTTCTACTATTAGTAGTATAGTATTCGTAATGTTTTGGCTGATCAGTGTATGTTGGCTTTTGAAAACTGAAATAGTTCTGAAGTGACCACTACCCCACAACTCTGAACTCAGTAGAAAAATTTTGTCCAAACTTCATAATCATCAAATCTAGCTAGAGGAATCTGCATATCAAATTCCACTCCTGTACATTCCTATATCAAATATAGATAGATAGACCCTTCCAACAGCCATCCCTATAACTCCGACTCCTGTGGGACATTCAAAACCAAACTAAATAGAGAAGTACCATGTGCTTGTAGTTTACTACATTCCGAATTTCAACCGTATACGTCAAAAAATGTAAAAAATATGAAGTGGACAGACAGACAGACATAATAACACCAATAAATAGCTTCATTTTTCTACTCTGCATTTTACAAAATTAATGCTCTGAGTTTTCTGACATTATTTTTTGATACTCTACATTATTGCTGTGGGTGTTAAGGTTTTTTCTTCATTAAAAGACTTCAAAGAGAATTTATGGTTATTTTGTAAATTTATATAAAATCAAATAAATTAATTTATTTGTTGGGTAAATTAAAATGAAATGTTTTATGATAATCATAACGAATTTCTTAATTTTGATAAATTTTTTTTTTTATTTTTGTCTAGGTACGTTTTAGAGGGTTACAATTCTCTCTCGTGGCTATCAATTGACCCTGTAACTCATGATCGTCGCTCATGTCTCCCTGTCCACATTCAAGTATTAATGCAATTGCATTTTACTCTGGCACCCTTGGTTTGAAGGAAAAAGTTTCAGTGAAATGAAACCAAATAGTCAGCAAAATGAAGAAATTCCCTTTCGTGTAAAGGAAGTATTCATTGATTAGAAAAATTAGTTATACGTAAGATGAAAAGGCATGCCCTGAAGGAGCTTGATGTTTCAACTTTCTTTCATTGAGAAGAAGAAAGGTTGTTTCTAGAATATTATTCCGGTGATAACAGCACTAGTGATCTTGAGTGTGCTATTCTTGCATAGATGAGAAAGAGAAGCCCTTATGTGTTACATTGAGCCATTAGTGTGAGAGTTCTGTGTTTATCATTCAG
This sequence comes from Rhysida immarginata, assembly GCA_023313115.1. Taxonomy (NCBI): domain Eukaryota; kingdom Metazoa; phylum Arthropoda; class Chilopoda; order Scolopendromorpha; family Scolopendridae; genus Rhysida; species Rhysida immarginata. Next base: position 770,610 of record JAHWFO010065174.1, read on the forward strand.
AGGTGAATTCTAAAGACCAGCAGTAATGAGAAATCACATAGGAAAGGGTGCTACCAAGTAAATGAGAATCGAAGGAAGAAGATAAATGCATCTTTAAATATGAATTTGTGAAACAAAAATCATTGGAAGAAAAAAACATTATATATATTTATGTGTGTGTGTGTGTGTTGTTAGATATTCAATTTTACAACTTGAAATGAAGACCCTTTAACTTTGTATATCTAAATTATTTATGAGAAAGAAAATATAAAAACTTTGTTACAAATTTAAAGGGATTTGTGAACCCGATATTTGTGTATATTTACAACATATAAAAGAGGGGAAAAAGTCTAAAAAAACGAACTGATAATGGTAGAATTTTTCTACCTAAATATCACTCTAACTATTAAGGGAAAAATGCTGTTTCTTGTTGATCCTCCTTTTTTAAAAAAATTTCCAACAAATAGAAAAAAAAATCCTTTGATATTGAGATGGATTTTTTTTAATTTTTATTTAATTTTTATATTGTTTCAAATTTTGTTTGGTTTTATTTAAAAGAGAAAAAGAAGAATCGTTATCATCGATTATATATATATGATATATATATATATGTAGTTGGATATGAAGTCCACCCATCTCGCATATTCTTTGTACATATTGAAACAAAAAAAACAAACAAAACTATTCAAATACTTTTATATAGTTTTCAGGTTGTAGAGTAAAATAAAATGTGAAAAGATGAAAAATATTTATAGTACAAACTTTTTTTTTTTTTTTTTTATTCTTTTCTTTTTTTTATTTTATTTTTTTATTATTATTAACAATCATGGAACGAACTTGTTTTAACAATTCATTCAGATAATCAGACTGCAAAAAGTGAGTAGGGACTCTACAATTCTTTCATGGAGTGGGAAATTATAGGGGAAAAGGGTTCAAGCATTACAAGAAATTAAAAGAAAAATTAAAAAAAAAAAAAAGAAAAAAGAAAACCAAACAAAAAATAATCATGCATGTGAACATACAGAAAGAAAAGGGGGAAGAGAAAAAAAAAA
>JAHWFO010065174.1:771650-793200 GCA_023313115.1 Rhysida immarginata
AAAAAAAATACAAAAAAAAAAAAAAAAAAAAAAAGAAAGAAAGAAAGAAAGGGAAAAAACATTAAAACCCCAACAAACTGTGAATGAAATGCTACATGTTGGAGTTCAATCTACACACCTTAATGTAAACAGAGAGAATAAAATACAAAATGCCACTCAGCCGTAGCAATTGAATGATTTTGGAATTTTTTTATTTCATTTTATTATTTTTTCTTAACCCCTCCCTAATTTTTTACGGGTATATTTAAATCTACCCATGTTTTCATAGAGGCATTCAGCAATAAATCATAACCACTCCCTGTAAACATTTGTGTTATAAAGAATAATTTGTTTTAATTTTCTGATTATTATTGTTGTTGTTATTATTATTATTATTATTATTATTATTATTATTATTAATGGAAAGTCAATTTAGAAAATATTTTTTGTAATAGAATTGTTAATTCCTGTGGCTGATCTCTGTATTAAAAGGGGGGGGGGGACCCATTTTCTATTTATTTATTTATTTACAACAGATCATTACCAGTAACTTAAAAACTTTAATCCATTTATTAAAATTAGTATTTTCTCAATTTATTTATTACATCTTTTATATTTTTTTTTTTTCTCTATAATGCATATACTTATTAAAAAAGAAATTTTGTGACTAGACAATTGGTATATTTTTTCAATCATGATTTTTATCAAAGTATCATAAGCTGTATAATTTTTAAAAATCATTTTGTATTGGTTTGTTTATATATTTTTTAATTTTTTTTTTGTTTTTATATTGCATTCCTGTTAAAAAAAACTTTTCAGTTGAGTGTTATGTTAAGAAGACTGGTTTAGTGGATATGAAGATGTCTTGAAAATAAATTACAATTCGAAGATGTAAGCAAATTCTTAGATTAACAGTATTTGCGTGTATAATTAAAAGTGTAATTTTTTAGAACTGAGTTAAATTTTACATATTATGGCATACTTAATTTCCTTTGCGGAACACATTTTCAAAAAATTGTTGCTTAAAAATGACATACTATTAAAAAAGATGACACAAAAATTGAATACCAAGCTCACCTTAAGTGAACAAGATATGGACGTCATTGTATTTAAAATAGCATAGAAATGTTGCCATTTAATTTGAAATCCTAATATAGCAATATAAGAAATTCCTGATCTTCTGTATTTAAGACCTTGGCTTTTTGGAAATTGACTTAATTCCCCATTCTTAGTCGATTCACAACCGTTTTCAGTTTAATATGGAAAAAAAAAAGAAAAAAATCATCCATTTTTACTGTTTCTGATCATCATCAATCATGCAACTCAAATCCACTGATGAATATATAATATTTAAGAATATTAAATAAAACTGGGTTTTAATAAATTTTGGGTTCTCTTATCATTTTACTGTAAATTTGTTCTTTATTAAAATTACCATTTACTTCACTATTAGAGTGGGGTTTATGTATAAACTGATGGCTATCCAGCTACCTACCATTACAGTCCAGTTTATGTTGTACTTAGGTTATAATCACTGAATTAAAAATTTAATAGCACTGCAATTGGTACTCTTGCATGAGTTGCATTAATAATTAAAAAATAATTACTGCATGCTCAGATTTCATTATGCACACATACCTTTATTATGGAAAGATGAGTGGCTTAATAATAAAATACGGTATAGCACTTTTTATCTGAAATGCCTGTGACTTGAGATATTCTGGATAAGCGGTTTTTCTGTAATTTGGAGCATTAAGTGTCTTAGAATCATTTGAAGTACAGGTAGATCCCGTTATACGCGATACATATGTTTTGCGAAATTGCCGTGTATACCGAATTCGGGTAAAACGGGTTCCATTTAACATGTACTGAATAGAGTTTGGTTCTCATAAGCATTAATTATTTTCCTGATAAAACGTAAATAATTGCGTTATAGAAGTATAGGATTAGTAATAAAACAGTTTTCTATTTTCTAGTCTTAAAATAACACCTTATTTTATTTTATAAAACTCAAGATACACTAAAATACTCAAAATACATTTACACGTACAACAAAAATTGCTTTATATTGCTTTGGGTTCATCTGTACCAGAAGATTCTGGTGCTGTTTCCAACAGTCTCCTTCCTGTAATAGTGCTGTTGGAATTCCGAAGAGAGTTTGGAAGAGGAGCTCGGACTGGATGTTAAGGGATCGTTCGAACTGGCAGGATGTTTCGTTAAAAATTGCTTGATGGTCGGCTGTAACGTTTTCTTCATCTTCATCGAGGACCTCCAACTCTGTTTCTAACGAGTAGAATTTTCGGGCCTGCTTTCTTCCTTCGGTAATAATACTTTCTTTACGTTTAGAAACATTTTAAATCCTACAACAATAAATCTTTTCGCAAACAGATTAGAAACTCAGCTGATCTTGTTCAAATTGATGTATAGCAATCTTATCATTCATAGTCAGTCAGTGATGTGTTAAATGTGCACAAACACAGGGATAGGAACAAAACAAAACTCAAAAACGAATTCAACTCCTAACAAAAATAGAAGAGCTTTCGCATGTTGGCAATCGATGATGCTACTAAATGAAAACCGCGTATAACGGGATCTACCTGTATATCATGTAAATATAGTTCTAGATTAAGTCTTATATTTTAAGAACTTAGTGTTCCAAATTATGGAAAAGCCTCTTTTCCAGACTATCCCAAGTGCCGAGCATTCCAAATAAAAGGTCTATACTGCACTGCAATTAGAAGCTATTTCCGGGTTATAGTATTCACCCTCAAAAAATATCTAATGTAAATCACCAATAATTGATTTTTTTTTTTGATTTTTTTTTTTTTTTGAGGTTTGCAGTGACTCATGGTTTTTATTAGCATCTGTACTTTATCAACAATCTAATAATTTCATCTACTCTACTGGTTAGATGCCGATTGCTTCATTATTGTAGGGTGACTGAAAAATTTCATGAAGCATTCTGAAAACTTAGAAGCAGGAACTGTTCTATAAGTGAAAATTTCGTTTGAACATTTTCTTATCCAATAAACTAACTTTATACAAATTAAATTTTGACAAAATTTGGAAATGCATTAAAGCTCTGACAGTAGTTTCTGAATCCCATGCTGTCATTATTCTACATTGGTTTTCATTAAAAACTTTTCTTGAGCCAAGATATGCAATAGAACAAAGCTATATATTGAATTACACTGCTGGCTATGGAAATCATTACACCTCTTTCTATACTGGAAATTTTATTAAACCATCACGATAGTGCAAATGAATAGTGATTATTCTTTCACATGTAAAGGGCACGTTTACCATACACAAAAAATGAGATCAATATCATGTAGAGTGTTCTTTCACAAAATTTTAACCTTGCAGCTTTTTAGGCCCTTTTAAGCAATGGGTAATGGTTCCATGTCACATTGCATGATGGTACTGCATGTGGTTTTAATGTCATTGCAGTTGCATGAGTGTGTTTTGGTGTAGCAATTCCCATGGTCAGCAGTGTAGAAGGAGGGGAAATTTTTAAAATTATAGTGGCTCGAAATTGCATATGTATTCGTTTTGAAGTTATCGATCAAAGGTTAAAGTTAAGGTGAGGGATTGAAATCCGAGGGTATTTCAAATGGAAAATAATGATTTTCAAGAACTTATATATGTCTTAACTGTATCTCTGCCAAATACATTGGAAGCAAATCCATTTTGTGTAGTTATCAATTGCACATAGTCAGCTGATCACCAGTGACTAGATCAGCAAATACAAGTACTACCTTGGAAATCAAGCAACTAATTTTGGCTAATCAAAAAGCAACTCATACTGTACCTTGTTTTATACTAATGACTCTAGTACGTAGTTACTTGACATCTGGTCAAACGAATATGAGATGCTAGGACATCTTCAACTTCAGTTGTGTAATAGTTCTCACTATTGGATATAAGTAATGAAATCTTGCATTATGCTGCTGCTGAACAATCTTTAAGACTCTTCTGTTTGTTTGGGTTCAAATAGCCCTGCAAAAATATGCAGGGTGGGCCAAAAAAACACTCTCCACTGAAAATTTCTAAGTCCAATGGAAACGGTCCATAAAGGGGTGAGCGATTCTAGAAGGAAGAACGCTACCATTAATTAAGGCAGGCGTTAACGTTAAATGGAACGAGTCGATTTCTAGACGAAGGGTACCGAGAGTTCTGGCAAGAAGCGATTGGTCAATAGATATTCAATAAAAGAGACAATGGTATAAAAAGTGTACAATTTGTGTATTTTTTAAGATTGTGTTCACCTCATCTAGAAATAGACTCGTTCCATTTAACGTTAACGCCTGCCTTAATTAATGGTAGCAATCTTCTAGAATTGCTGACCCCTTTGTGGACCGTTTCCATTGGACTTGGAAATTTTCAGTGGCGATTTTTTTTGGTCTACCCTGTATGAATGCTATCGCAAAAATTTTCATATTATTTTGCAAATTATTTTTTGGAAGAGGTCTCTGCTAGTAACTGGTATGTTTCAGGTTGTGGATTTGAATCTCTTGAATGTAAAGTGTATTAATTTATTGTTCTTTGTTAAAGCAGGTGAATCTAATAATATAAATAATTACAGATTCCGGTGTTCGGCTTGCAGGAGCCAGGTGTTAAACTTTTCCAGTTTTCCCTGTTTTGCTTGGTCACATTGGTCGACCATTGAACAGGTGCAAGAAATAGCAAGCTTTCTTTTTCATTATACAGTATATGAGAGGCAGTCAAAAAGTTCCTGGAATTCTTAAATAGATTGCGAACAAGAGATAACATAGGCTATCCCACTTTTGTGGAAGGGAGAACAGCATCTCTGCTCGCGCAATAAGGCCTGACAACTTTCAGTGTGCTCTTTTTGTTCTTTTTCTGGTTGACATACACTTAAGTGTTGCTCGTTCATCTCAATGTCGCAATATGAACACCTTGTGAACATCAAGTTCATGTGTAAAGTGGGAAAATCTGTTTCAGAGACACTATCGGTTCTTAAACAAGTGGCAGGGACAGTGTTTCTGCATATGATAACGCACTTAACCACACTTCTCTTGTTGTGCAGCAGTTCTTCACTAACAAAAACATTCCTGTCACCCCTCAGCCACCGTACTCTGGATCTCACTCCTAGTGACTTTTGGGTGTTCCGACTCTGAAAACACTGACATACAAAAAAAAAATAATTTTTTTTTGTCTTTCTCTGGCGAGTTTATGCATTTCTGGTACATTTCTGTATGTTAATTGTAAATATGTAACCCATTTGTTTGTATCACATCAGAATACTTAGAAAAACAAAATTCAAATTTGTGCTAATCTACAGATTTCACTCTTAAGTTTAGGAGTTCTGATTAAGTAAAAACAAAGCATGAAAAACTGTTTAACTTTCAAATTGAAGTCAGTACAAAGTGGGTATAACTGTGATGAAAAAATGCAATATATATTTTATTGTTGTCAACTGTAGTAACTGAAATAGTACACAAAGTAGTACGCGAAACATAACTTACAAATAACAGTACACATAACAGTTTTATCGATTGAGTTAGGAATAATGCTTATACTTTTTGGCACTTGACTTCCGGTAATATTTAGCTTCAGGTGCATCACGTTGAAGGAACCAACAGTAATCAGCTAGCATAGCAATACTCCAGCGTCCTTGGTAGCGTGATTCCATTAGGGCGATTTCTTGATGGAAACGTCCTCCGTGTTCGTCACTGAGTTCGCCAAGGCAATCGGGGGAAAAGTCGAGATGCGAGTCAAGCAAGTTGATTTTAAGAGACATGTTACATCCCATTCTGCTGTAGGCATCAATGCACTGCTTCACAATTTTTAAGTAGTCAACAGATTTATGATTTCCCAAAAAATATGCGACAACGGATTTGAAAGCCACCCATGCATCTAGTTCCTTTGCAGTTAGGAGTTCTTCAAAACGTGTGTCTGCTATCATCAAGTTGGCCTTCTTTTATTTTTGCATTATTGATTTGTGGGAACATAGCACGAAGATAGGCGAAAGCATCGCTCGTCTTATCTAATGCTTTTACGAAATTCTTCATGAGGCCCAACTTGATGTGTAACGGTGGTAAAATGATGTCTTCTTTACGAACCAGAGGCTCGTGCAAAACGTTTTTTTCACCGGGCTGTATGCGTTCCCGGGCGGCCAAACCTTTCTCACATAGTGCGCTTCTTTGTCCCGACTATTCCATTCGCACAGGAAACAACAAAATTTTGTGTAACCAAGTTGTAAACCCATGACAATCGCAACTACCTTCAAGTCTCCACAAATTCTCCACTTGTACTCATGGTACTTTATTATCTTTAATATTTTACTCATGTTGTCATATGTCTCTTTTAGCTGCGTGGAGTAGGCAACAGGAATTGATGGCAATAAATTGCCATTATGCAGCAGCACAGCCTTAAGGCTGGCTTTGGACGAATCGATGAAGAGACGCCAGCCGTTGAGTTTATGCTCATGGCCAAGATGGGCCATAAGGCCGTTTACGTCGTTGCAGTAGCATATATCATTCTCAGAAGTGTCTGAAACGAAACTGGCATATCGTTGTACCGGGAGCTAAAAGATTCCACTGTTTGAGTCGTGAAGCAAGCAGTTCTGCCTGCCCCTTTGTCAGTGCGAGATCGCGTATCAGATCAGATAGATCAGCATTACAAACTTGGTGAATGACATCACTCTCCGGAATGTAATCATCATCGGAGTCAGTACCACTGGTTTGGTTTGCTGAATTTTCACTCTGCGAGGAATTGTCTGCATCAAGCGAGTACTCATCTGGGGGAATTGTAACTGGACATTTCACTGGATCGTGAGGCACTGGTTTGGAAACTGATTCGATGTTAGGATAAGTCACGGATTTGCGAGTTTTAAAAGAAAATCCTTTTATAATTGTCAGACAAAAGTAACAATCATCAAAATGATTTTTGGGTTCACGCCATATGACTGGCACTCCGAAACGCATAGCCTTATGTTTTGGTGACTTTCGTAATCAGCCCGATAAGGTAATCGCACAAGTGCAACAAACGGTGTTTGGTTTTCACAATTTGTCTGCATCATCAACCTTCGAGTCAAAGTAAAGTTCGTATGCCTTCTTCAATAACGGCGTCATCGTCTTTCGGTGATTGCGATCAGTAAAGTAGCCACACACATAGCAGAATAAATCGGGTGAATTTATGCAGCTTCTTAAAGCCATAGCAAATAATTTATAAATCTGAAAAAAATAACACAAAGAAAAGAAGTACACACGAGTGAACATGTATTTAAGGTTAACAAGGAATTGCTAATACCTGTACAACATTAGTGCTTGTACCGTGTTGGCGGAGCGCACCAGGCAATGAGGCAAGCAACGAAGTGAAAGTTTTAATTCTTGATACATAATTCATCATCTGCCAATGCTTGACGTTATAAACGTCGTACATTTTTAACGTATGACGTACACAAACTTTGCTTTCCAGTTTAGTATTATTTTACCAGTACACTATGTATATGTATAATATATTGGCATTTTTCTTTAGAATGCGATGTGATACAGACTAACCGCTTTCATATTTGAAATCAGTGTGAAAAACAGATGTTAAAACAGGTGTCATAGTACCAGAAAGAAAAAATCATGTATGACAGTGAAATGAGCCTCAAAGGGACACATTTCGCAACCACGGAGGACGTCAAGTCGAATGCCATGGCCGAGCTCTGGAAGATTCCACAAGTCTTCCACCGATGCCTCCAAGAACGGCAGATTCTGTGGAGCAAGTGGGTGTATGTGTGCTCGGAAGGGTGCTACTTTGAAGGAGATTAGGTAAACATTGCCGTAAGTCCTACCATTAGAGCACTATACCGTCATTCCGGGAAATTTGCGACTGCCCTTCGTATGGCTTCTATAACTACTTAAAGCACTCGAAGCTAGGCCCTCCAAAATTTTTGTGCCACTGCTTAGCATTATGAAGCGAGCCAGTTAAAAATTATTAACACACAACTGCATGCAACCAAATTTTATTACCAGAATAATATTGGTGTACAAGACGAGAACTCTAACAAAATGACCTCGTGTATAATTTAAATAAAACAAAAAATGAGTACTGCATCAACTGTACAGGTTAGATGAGTGTAACATTAATTCTCTGCTTTTTACTAGGGATGTCAAGATCTGGATATCCGGATCTTTTTTTCCGACCTAGATCCGAGATCCGAAATTCGGATCCTGTATCAGGAAATTGTGTATATGCAAATTTTATTTATATATAACCACCTTATAACGTGTCTCTTAAGTCAAAAGACCCTAATATCCCTAATTCTCTATGACTGAGCAGTGGATCGCTTTAGTGTAATCAACAATCAAAATCATCATAAAATAAAATCAGATTTAATTTAACAAATCTTTAGTTTTCGTTTTAGTTAGAATTGTACCATATCCCCCTCAATCTAAATGGACTCGAGTATTGAGATTGTGATAGCATGAGTTCTCCTAAGTCCTAATTAGTCCTAATACGCATCCACTTAAAGGATCCGAAATCCGGATATTTCTAGATCCACATCCGGATCCAACGGACATCGCTACTTTTTACATGGTGTGGCATTGAAACGTGCGATTTTAAAATCGCTACCTCTCTTCCTCACAGTATTACCTGTTTTCTTAGTTATTTGCCCACACTTTGATTGCGTGAGACAGAACTGTATCATCACGTGCAAGATTAAAACAAGCACGAAATGCACATTGCCTAGCTGCGTAACTGTCGTTTTTAACAAGTCTTCACCAGTTCACCATTCCTCGTCTGAACATCGTTACCAAAGTAAATAATAAAGTTTGTTTCCAGATGACAGCATTTCCGTTTTCTTTTCCCTTACATAATTAGATATTTCTAGGGTTTCCAAATCGCCCGTTTCATTGCTGCACCCTGTATAAGGGCGTCTCAGAACTCTTTGCCCAAATTTAACAGATAGAAGGGATGTAAAATGAACACTTTTTGCCAATAAATTCATGGCAGAAATGACTATGTCCAACAATGGCACATTGAAAGATCACCTTTCAGGCCACGAATGAAGAGACGCGGTATCTAATTTTATTTATCATGTAGTTTACAGCAAAGTTTATCACAGTATGTGCTCAAAATAACGATCACCTGTCTCAATACAGGCCTCACTTGGCCGTAACATCAAACTGTTCAAGCGTTCAAAGATTCTAAGCATCTCCTGAACTGCTACAGCAGTGGCCACGCACCCCACAAGATCCCCATAGATTCCACGGAGGTTCATAACACCACATTCTTGATATGGCACCATGGCTGTGGCGTAGCGACTGGTCTTGATGCGCTTGCTGGCGGGGTGAGGGGCGTGAAGACAAAATATGTTAACACGGGATGAAAAAATGAATACCATACCCCGTGCCAATACCTCCTAGACAGAAGGCTTGATAACGGAAACGTCATACATCGTTACATCATTAGTCGATCAAATCTAGGCTGTCGATCTCGACAAAATCTAACCGTCGATAAGTGGCATATTACACATTTATACACAAGTTTACACACATTTACACATAATTTTACACATTTATCCGTGTATACACATAAATGCATACATAAACACATACCTGTAGACACAGTCTATTATTATTTTCACAGTTCAAGTTTCGTTGCACAAGAGAGTACTTCATATATGTAAATATTTTTAAACAAGTTTTTGTTAATATTTTTAGAAAATGTGTATTCTTGAGCTTTGTGTATTTAGCCTGCAGGCCGGAAACGAAGGAAAAAAGACTTTAATAAGAAATCTGTTGCTAAATTCTGAAATAACGATCGGCTGCTCTTGAATTGTAGACAAGAATAAGGCAGTTGTCGATGGTCAAAGTCTACACTAGAAAATCGACGGTGTCGAGTATGTACACTGTAAACTCTGTAGACAAGTCGTGTTCATGCTAGCTCGAATCGACAAATGCGCGTGCCGAGCACTTCGTTACGGCTCCGCGCGTGCTCTAAACGTTGTTGATGGTGCGCGTGCAGGATGCACGTGATTGACGATTATAGAAAGGGGATATCCGTGCCTAAACCAAAATAATTTCTTTATTCGTAGGGAGCTTACTATTTATTACAATAACTTGAAATCGAATTAACTTTTTCAAACTCTGTTTTCACCATTCCATTAATATCGGACAGAGCACGAACAAGTTTGAAGGTGAGATAGCCGGAATAGGTACAATAACACGTGCTCTAATGGGACTATTATGATACCCCCTTAAAAATTTTCAATGATCAGATATGGCATATAATATATCTAACAACTCGTAACGACGTATCATGAACGAATATAACGAATTAGCAGAGGACCCAGCATTGCCCGGGATAATTATGCTTGTAGGTAAACAGAACAACCTCAAAAAGCTAAATTAAACCTCCAAATTGGTTAAATAATAACTCAATCACTAAAATATTGTTAAGTACTAAGAATTCTCCTTTCTAAGAAAAGCCTGAATAACAGGAATTCTATGCATTGAATTCTATATTGCACAAACTTTGCCTTGCATTGTTGGTCATGAGACATATATTGTTGATCCTTGCTTAGTGTTGGTGCATTGCGTGTTGACACCATTGTTGATACCTATTGTTGCACAAACTTTTATTTGCATTTTTGGTCATGAGATATATATATATTGTTGGTCCGTGCAGAGTGTTTATGAATTGCGTGTTGATACCATTGTTGATACTTATTGTTGCAAAAACTTTGTCCTGCATTGTTGGTCATGAGATATTTCTCATTAATATGCCCTGCCATAACCATGAATATCGATTTTTTTATCAATAATTATTATTTTTTCGAAATCTGAGGTAGACAGTGACCTTCCTCATCCTTTGAAGGTCATGTATGCGAAATTTTATCAAGATCGGAATAAAACTGTATATTTGTATAAAAAAACAAACAAACAAACAAACACACGAACAAACAAACATCCTTCTTTAGATATATAGAAGACTAGAAGAGGTACCCGGCGTTGCCCGGGATTATTACACTTGGGATGTAAGCAGAACAATCTCAAAAATTAAAATAAATTTTGCAATATCTTAAAAATAAACACATGAAAATGCTTAGAATTAATACAGTAAAAATTCTTAATGAAAATTCGAAAAAAACCTTTTTAAAGGCTCACAATGGCTGGACCTCTCCAAGGATGCCACTGCTATTTTAGATAATTTCTTACTCACGTAATCTTACCTCAGATGTATACTTAGTGTTGTTGCAATTTCCACTCTTCTCTCTATGTGTTGAAGCAAAATTTGGCCATTCATCACTTTGTGCAGTCTAGCGGTCGCGGATTCTTCTATTTACTTGCTTCCCATTTGCTCAATACATCACGGAGCTAAACGAATGCTTCCTCTGTCGTCTTTCCACTCTTTCTCAATAGTCTGCTAACTCTCCATTATCTCCATTTACTGATCATTTTTAAAGATTTTCAAGAAATTGTTAAGTACTAAGAACTCTCTTTTCTAAGAAAAGCCTGAATAACAGGAATTCTATGCATTGTTACAAATTGAAACTTATCCATATTGCATCATCATTTTATGTTCATTGTTATAATTCTTGGAAAGGATTGCTTTATCATTGCATCATCATTTTGAGCTCATTGTTATTGGTGAATTGCGTGTTGAAACCATTGTTGATACCTATTGTTGCACAAACTTTTATTTGCATTGTTGGTCATGAGATATATATTGTTGGTCCGTGCAGAGTGTTTGTGAATTGCGTGTTGATACCATTGTTGCAAAAACTTTGTCTTGCATTGTTGGTCATGCGATATTTCTCATTAATATGCCTTGCCATAACCATGAATATCGATTTTTTATCGATATTTATTATTTTTCCGAAATCTGAGGTAGACAGTGACCTTCCTCATGCTTTGAAGGTCATGTATGCGAAATTTCATCAAGATCGGAATAAAACTGTAGATTTGTATAAAAAACGTACCCACAGACAGACCCACAGACAGACCCACAGACAGACAGACCCACAAACATCCTTCTTTATATATATAGAAGATACTTAATGATGGCCGAAATTTGTTTACAAGTACATGTTCTAATGATACCATATGTCACCTCTAGAACTTTCAAAGCTAAGTTATAGCCTGTAATATATAGCGATGTGTCATGAATAAAAATATCAAGTAATTAATAACTGTTGGAATTGGTTTAGTACAACGTGTTCTAATGGTACCTTATGGTACCGTTGGAACTTTCCATTTTAAGACATGGCATGTAACATATCAAACAAGTCGTAACGAAGTGCTATGAATGAAAATAATGAGTAATTAATGATAGTGGTAATTAGTTTAGTAGTACATAATCTGATCGTACCACATGGTACTGTTGGGACTTTCAATGCTAAGATACAGCATGTAATACAGGGTCTTTATAATTAAAGTTCCATTTTGACATGGCCATAAAAAAACTACTGGACCAAAAGCTATAATACTTGGTAATATTATACAAGAGGGCTTGGGAAGTTCATACCCACCAATAAAAAATTAATTCAAAAGGTCACCACCAGCATGGAATGGCGCTCTATGCAATATTCGTATACGAAATTAGACACGAAGACACAGGTTAACAAGTCTTTAATCGTTACTAAAATTCTTTCAGTAAATGGTGGAGGCCACATTCACCAGATAGCACTGCGATGCCCTGACCAGGGAAGCAGGAGAACTGATAGCGATGCCTGCACTGCTCTGACAATTTACTGATAGCAGCGCCTGCGATAGCGTCCAATATATGACGTCACGAATACGAAATTCCTTCGCACCTCTCGGCAACTTCTGACGTCACAGGTGCTGAAATGTGGCGTCAGTGTCGATCGGGGGGGGGGGGGAGGGCAATGAAATTTTTTTTTATATATTTTATCAATTTTGAGTTCGAATTGAAAATTTTTATACATGCTACGTTATTATTGAGACCTTCATCTATCTTTCATTTTAAACAAAGTTGTTTTGAGTGTGGAGTTTACCTTTAAGCCATCGCAAGTAGCTAATCGCTCGCTTATGATTATAATCATAACCGTATATGATTATGTAGAAACGCTTTAGCAATAGTATATGAAGAAATAATCGACGCATACACAGAACGGTTCAACAATTGACGCTCGCTTCGTTTAACATTATCATAGGAATGCTTATGATAACGTTTCGTTATGAATTTATCTGCTCGAATATAAAAAAGAATTATAACTCTTTTTATTTAACCTATTGGTTCCTCAATTTTATTCGTTTAAATTCTATTTTTTCGTTAGTCTCATTATTTAGGAATTTACAATTCAGTTTTTATATTTATTAAGTTTTCTCTAAAGTGCTTCTCCTAGGTGCTCCTTCAAGTGAGGACAGAGGTGAAAGTTTCATACAGCCCAGAAGACCACCACGCTGTTGAATCAGTTTCACTGGGACATCATCGAACACCCTCCCTACAACCCGGACCTTTCACCTATTTCCTTACTTGAAGGAACACCTAGGAGACCGACGATTCGCTTCAGACGAGGAGGTCAAACACTTCGCGACAACGTGGCTGAACACGCAAGGACAGGATTTTTACCAGGAGCCAGGAGGGAATATTCAAACTCATCCCACGAACGACAAATACCTAAACCGATATGGAGACTATGTAACCTAATGTACGCTTGTATGTACTATCTATTAGTTGGATGTGTCGGTTGTACGAAATAAAATTTACACGTTTCACTGCAGGCTTTGTAACCTTGCTTTTTTGATCACCCCTCGTACTTTGTATCCATAAAATATATTTCTATGACAAACACAATTCACTTTTAAACAATTATCATAACAAACGAAATTAATAACAATTCAAATTAAGGTGAGTTGAATAATTACTAATCAATAATCTTCGAGGGTATTTTGAAAAGTTTTGCCTCCTTAGGTTGTAACATTTATTTTATGACCGATTTTCAAAATTAGTTTTATAGTGTATACTTACATTTGTCCCCCCACGTGTAATGCACTATTCAGTTTTCGACATAGTCCCCAACCCTTTCCACATGCGCAACATATGATTAGTCGGGCGAACCCGTCGGAGAAGAATTCCGAGTTCTTTTAGTTAAATCATTAGTTTCATAAATACTGTATTGCCTTTTTAAAATTTTTCTTGGTTAATTTTACTCTCTTGTGGTATTAAAAAATCGATATTCATGGTTATGGCAGGGCATATTAATGAGAAATATCTCATGACCAACAATGCAAATAAAAGTTTGTGCAACAATAGATATCAACAATGGTGTCAACACGCAATGCACCAACACTATGCAAGGATCAACAATATATGTCTCATGACCAACAAAGCAAGGCAAAGTTTGTGCAATATAGAATTCAATGCATAGAATTCCTGTTAGTCAGGCTTTTCTTAGAAAAGAGAATTCTTAGTACTTAACAAATTCTTGAAAATCTTTAAAAATGATCAGTAACTGGAGATAATGAGTTAGCAGACTATTGAGAAAGAGTGAAAGACGATAGAGGAAGCACTCCTTTAGCTCCGTGCTGTATTGAGCAAATGGTAAGCAAGTGAATAGAAGAATCGGCGACCGCTAGACTACACAAAGTGATGAATGGCCAATTTTTTGCTTCAAGACATCGAAAGAAGAAAGGAAATTGCAACAACATCAAGTGTACATCTAAAGTAAGATTACGTGAGTAAAAAATTATTTAGGCTAGAAGGCATCCTTGGATAGGTCAATCCATTTGTGAGCCTTTAAAAAATTATTTTTCGGTAAATCAAGTCCCGGTATATCACCTAGAATGGATTTTTTCAGTGAAGAGGTAAATTCTTGTCTTTTGGATTTTTCTTAGAATGGATAGTCCCTTCGCTCTATATTGTAGTGATTGAGTTATTATTTAACCAATTTGGAGGTTTAATTTAGCTTTTTGAGGTTGTTTTGTTTACCTACAAGCGTAATTATCCCGGGCAACGCCGGGTCCTCTGCTAGTCTTCTATATATATAAAGAAGGATGTTTGTGGGTTTGTTTGTTTGTTTGTTTCTTATGCAAATCTGCAATTTTATTCCGATCTTGATGAAATTTTGCATACTTGACCTTCAAACTATGAGGAAGGTCACTGTCTACTTTAGATTTCAAAAAAGTAATAATTATTGATAAAAAATCGATATTCATGATTATGATAAGGCATATTAATGAGAAATATCTCATGATCAACAATGCAGGACAAAGTTTGTGCAACAATACTTATCAACAATGGTATCAACACGCAATTCACAAACACTCTGCACGGACCAACAATATATATCTCATGACCAACAATGGAAGGCAAAGTGTGTGCAACATGGATAAGTTTCAATTTGTAACAATGCATAGAATTCCTGTTATTCAGGCTTTTCTAAGAAAAGAGAGTTCTTAGTACTTAACAATTTCTTGAAAATCTTTAAAAATGATCAGTAACTGGAGATAATGGAGAGTTAGCAGACTATTGAGAAAGAGTGGAAAGACGACAGAGGAAGCACCCCTTTAGCTCCGTGCTGTATTGAGGAAATGGTAAGCAAGTAAATAGAAGAATCGGCGATCGCTAGACTACACAAAGAGATGAATGGCCAAGTTTTGATTCAAGACATCGAGAGAAGAACGGGAAATCTACGAACATCAAGTGTACATCTAAAGTAAGATTATGTGAGTAAGAAATTATTTAGACTAGCAGTGGCATCCTTGGAGAGGTCCATCCATTGTGAGTCTTTAAAAAATTTTTTTTTCGAATTTTGCTTAAGAATTTTTACTGTATTAATTCTAAGCGTTTTCATATGTTTATTTTTAAGATATTGCAAAATTTAATCCAAAAAAAAATATCCAAGCCACGCCAGGGTTATCACCTAGCTTATTTGGTAGCACATCAGATCCAAACATTTCATAAAAATACATTTTGACTATATTCTCTGGGAATGTGTATATTTTGGTAACTGAGATGCTGATAATGCGATGATTAAACGTTCGTTTCCAAGAATTATTAATAATGAGCATTAAATGATGATGCAGTGGCAGAACTTTAATAAGGCAGCGTCTATTGATGAGGCAAAGGAGTCAAACTCCAGACGACTGGCAAAAATTTATGTGCCTGGAAAGGAAAGAGAAAGAACGAGTCTACAACTGAAACAGAAAAAGGTATATAGGCATTTGAAACAAGAGCAAATTTGTTTGCAACTCGGCTCCTATACCACCTATGTCCACGTAATTTGGATGATTCACTGGGAGCAACTTACCAGTTAATTGTTCCAATTTAGGTGCGTGCGCGTCCATTGGTTTCCGAGATGGGTTCTCGAAGCGTGCACACGTTTGGCCAAATTTTCCTGTTTTCCACTGAAAACCACACAAATGTGTAAATTTCCGGTTTCGAAACTTCTGGCCAACACGAGTTCCACTGAACAACGGAAGTTTCGAATAGAGCAAGCGGGTATAAATTATTTATTTATTTATTTAAATTAAATTAAATTATTTACAAAACAATAAATACCAAAAAAATTTTAGTTTTAAAATCAAAGTATAAGGCTGAAATTATATTTTTCCTAAAATTTTCATAATTAAATAAAAACAGTAAATAATAATTAATGTGATTTTATTTAATTGGGAAATTTTTAGGAAATGTATAACTTCAGCCTTAAACTTTGATATATTATCTTAAAAATTATATTAATTTTAAAATTGTTATGTATTTTTGTTGAATTTATAAATTGAAGACTTTCAGTTTGTTTTTTTTTTAGTTAACTTAAAAATTTATATTTAAGCTTTTAAGGTAAAATTTCAAAAATTTACATTTCAAAAATGTTAAATTTGTCAGAAAATATGATTCCAAAGTAAACATGAACAGATGAAGGTGGGGGAAGGAATTAGATGAAATGTTGGATTAGTTCTTGATTTAAATTTGTCTTTTCAATGAATGGCTGTGTATTCAGGGTTGTGACCTTCGAGCATGAAAATAGAAGGTTGTGACCTCCTTAACCTCCTGGGAGCCATAACGTGTAGGTTAAATGACTTCAGACTTCAGGAGAAGAAAGAAGATCGTTGCAGACCCTCTCAAATAAAACAAGTCCTTTGTGTGAGCATGTGCTCCTGTGGAATACTCATTGAGAAGAGTTGTGTTCTTTTTTTTGTAAAGTATAGTATTTCTTCATTTTGATTAAATTTGATTTTGAAATATGCATCGGACAGGATCCAGTACGAGAAAAAAAAGAGGTTTGTGTCTTTCCTGTTTCTCCAATTTGGTTAGTGTTTAAAGACAAAGCAGTAAACTTAATTTTTTTTTTAATGTTTTGTTAGGGCAGAGCGAGACGACAATATTGAAGATTTGCAAACTGTATGTATTTTAAAAATAAATAAATAAAAATTCTGATGAAATATATTTTTGTATTGTTTATTTACTTAAGAATTTCTCACGCATTAATCCTAATTCTTCAGAGTTTAGACATAATTCATTATCTACATAAGTCTGAAAAAGAAATTTTATCGTATTCTTTGCAGGAATTAAATTTAACCGCTGCACTATAAATAACAATTATTAGAAATTATTAATGATATTTATCTTTATGCAATATACGACCAATTATCATAATATTACAAATTATTCCAGTTTTCAAATTTCATTATCAAAGTTTATAGATCTCAGAACATCCTGTGGCCTTCCTCAGAATGTCAGAAAAAAATATTAGAAACAGACCTAGGACGTCATCATATTGGCTTGTTAATACGTCTTATGGACCTGTTCAGAATGTCTGAATAAAGTTCTAGAGACGTCCACAGGACAGCCTAATATTGTCGAGATAAGACGTCTTAGGGGCGGTCGTAGGGTGGGACATGTACAACCTAATTAAGACACATTTTGGATATTCATGGGACGTTTTAAAGACGACCTGAATGTCCCGTCAAGGATGTTTTTAGAACGTCATATGGACCTCAGTGTGCTGTATGGGTATTGAGGAGGCAAAGGATTCACACGTTTCTCCCTTGAGCTCCCTATCAAACGTCCAGACGACTGGCAAAATTTTATGTCTGAAAAGGAAAGAGAAAGAACCGTGTATTGGTCAGAGAAACTCTCCAGCTGAAACAGAAAAGGCTATACGGGCATTAGAAACATCTGAACAACGGAAGTTTCGAATAGAGCAACTGGATATGTCAAGAGCAGTAAAGACTTAGGTCTAAAGTATCCCAGTGATGTTCCCCGATGGTGAAGATGTATATCACCTAGAATTTCTGTTTATCGGATTTCTGTAGAATGCATAGTCCCTTAGAATGGATGTTGTATTATTGCACCAATTTGGAGTTACAATCATTAATGTAACTTCTTGAGATTTTTCTGTTTATCTACAAGTGTAATTTTCCTAGGCAACAACGGGTCCTTTGCTAGTTAGTTATAAATTAATGCTTGGATTTTTTTTTCGTTATTTATTTATTTATTTATTTATTTATTTATTTAGTTAAGTATAGTACATCCGAGCTCGTCTAAGACCAGTATGGTATTACACTGACAAGTTAGGTCTTAGGGGCTCCATCATTCAAATTACAAACGTGATGTAGCAGAATGAATACAGAATGAAATTTAAAAAAAAATAAATAAAAAAAATACATGATAAATATGGGTTAATGCCAATTTTTTGAAGTGAAGGATTGTCTAATTTAATGAATATATAATATATATAAAGTTGGAAATTATTAAGTAGATAAATTTAATTATCAACAAAAATTATCAAAATATATATATATAAGAAATGTTACAATCTTATTAATACATTGGCAAAGAATAAAGTTATATAAGGTTAAGATTAGAGGGAAGAGGAGTGGCTGGATGTATTTAGAAAGGGCTTTAACTTTCTTTTAAATGAGGCAGGGGTTGGAGCTTGCTGCAGATGTTCAGGTACACGGGCCCACCAATTTATACCAGCAACAGAAACACAGTTGTTATGATAATTTCGACGGGTTAATGGGCATCTTATTGAGGAGGCAAATCGGGTAGGGTAATTGTGAAAATCTTGTTGATGAAGTATTATTGGAGGATTAGATACAATTAAATGTCCATTAATAATTTTAAATACAAACGTTAGTAATTGTTGGATATATATTTGAAAAATAGTTAATATTTTATAGTATTCAAAGTAGGGCGATACATGAGAACGTATTGGGAGCTTCAGAAGAATTCTAAGAAACCTTTTTTGGATGCGTAGGATTTTTGTTAAGTTAAATTTAGAGGTAGAGCCCCAGAACAGATAGCAGATAGTTGAATGTATTAGTGTACTGTATAATAGCAATAATATTCTAGATGGAAGATAGTGATGCTGCGAGATTATGCCAAGTCGTTTACTAAGAGTCTTAGATAATTCTTTTACGTGATTGTTCCATGATAAATCCGGAGATATATGCAATCCTAAGAATTTAAAAGTTTCAGTATAGGATAGAATTTGAGAATTGTAGTAAATGGGTAATTCACGAGGTACAGATTGTTTATTCCGTTGTGCAAAGATCATGAATTTAGTTTTATTAAGGTTGAGAGATAATTGATTTAATTGGATCCAGTTACTTAAGATTGATTGTTGTAATTTATTTAATTATTGTTGTCGCAAACTTTACTTTTACGATTTGCGTGTGGTTGGTTTATTAATGTGGCAACTATGTTGTTTATGTTCTTTTCCTCGGTCGCAGGAAGTTATGCCGTTTAATTGTTAGCAAATTATAATTTTTATTTATTTATTTTTAATTTTTTGCTTACAGTCATACACCCTTTCCAACTTCTCCACTCGACACCTCCTGCGCAGCCATGGCACCTGATTGATCTCCCTGCCAGTGGAATCTTTCCTTATATTGATCTCCTGCACGTTTATCCTCCTGCTGAAGTTGAAATTGTAGGATCCATGGCATGTTTATTTCACGTTAACTTTGTCATCTACTGTCATCTTCCAGGCTTACCGTTAATGTAATGCTGCGAGGAGATGTTCTTTTTTTTATATTTGCAAAGTGAATGGTCACTTTTCCAGCAAGAGTGGATAAACAAAAAAACATATGTCCCACTGAGCGTGCAATATGCGCCGTGTTTTCGTGCACGAGGTTTCTTTCTCTTTTTTTTTTAAGTTCTCCTTTTTAGATTTCTATTGGAAATTCCTCTTTCCTTGTTTTGCTTTACTTACGCAGGTATATATGTATCCGTATTTTTTTTTGTATATGTATATGTAAATACACATTTGCACGTTTTATGTAAACTTTTTTTTTTTAACCACCTTTTTTTTGTGCTCTTCAAGCATGGAATAATTTGTTTGTTCCTTGCTTCTTGTATTTTACTTACCTGCCATTGCTGGCACAATGCGGGTTTACAGTATTAATTTTAATCAATAAAGATGTTGTTTAATCCAAACCGCGTTCCATTTACTTTTAAATCCTCTGACCACCAGATTTGCTGGATCTCAATCCACTCGATGTCTGCCTTCAGGGCAGTTTGAAGGATGAAGTGTACCAAGAGAATCCCATTAGGGTTGTGGAACTGAGCAAACCATCAGTCATGAATGCGAAGCGAATTTAGTAGAAGCATTGTAGAACGTGTCTAATAATTTTCTACTTTGCTTAAAACTAATTTTGAACTTCATGTGATTGTAGCAGATGGTGGATATTCCGAGAACATTGTTATTTCTAAAAGTACTCCAATGATTGACAGCTTCAGAAACTGAAGTGCCACCTCTCGGTGAAATTTGGTACTAACATAAGGAAACACACCACAACAAACTCCTGACCTCACCCATTAATAACCTATTAGGACACCCTGTAGATGCATGCATTTACCAAGTGTTGAAACTATTTTGCTCATCTGCTTAATTTACACTGCTCGGCAGAGGAAAGGCAACACCATGAATAAAAAAACATCGGGAGTGTTCTCCATTAGACTTTCTTATATTCAAATTGTGCATGATAGAGCAAGAACTGTTGAAGAAAGGCCCCCTGAAATGGGTTAACTTGAAAAATGAATCGGGCTTGCTTCAAAATGGGCCACAGGTTGCTGAAATATAATTTTTTCATATATTTTAATTAATCAGCAATTAAAATTAACACTATCTTAATTAAAACAAAGTAAGTATTTATGTGGATCGTACTAATGAACAGATTAATAGTGCAACACTCTTTAACCACAACTAAAAAAGGCACAAAACAAGAAATAAAACAAAAGGAATGAAAAAAACAATACAACCTGTAAACATCTTTCGAAAGCTTTGCTTTCATCTTCAGCAGACAAGGAGAACCTCAGGAGACTTCTTGAGAGAACTGACTTGTTTATTGAATTAGCAAGGTATATATAGTGAACAATACCCAATAGAAACAAAAACCCAGAAACGTGATCACCGTTTTGGTAAATGGGCCACCCATTGGATCAAACTAGATTCACCAATGGGGCCTCTGTCCGAATTTAACAGTAACTGCTTATCAGTTTTATTTATAGCCAAGCTTTCGTAAGAGTCTAACAGTTCGGTCAATAAAAAATACTTGTTAGACTCTTACGAAAGCTTGGCTATAAATAAAACGGATAAGCAGTTACTGTTAAATTCGGACAGAGGCCCCATTGGTGAATC
>JAHWFO010065174.1:793300-809655 GCA_023313115.1 Rhysida immarginata
GATAAGCAGTTACTGTTAAATTCGGACAGAGGCCCCATTGGTGAATCTAGTTTGATCCAATGGGTGGCCCATTTACCAAAACGGTGATCACGTTTCTGGGTTTTTGTTTCTATTGGGTATTATTCACTATACAGTGGCGCCCAAAATAGTTGGAACGAGAGCATAATTTTCGCTCGAAAAGTTATAACCGACAAATTTTGTATATACGAGGTGTCTTGCAATATTGATCAATTAGCACCATTTGTTTTTTACACACTGGAAAGAAATAATTTCAAAATTTGAATAATTAGCATGTAACTCCCCTCCAATTGTACTTAGACAAAATAGTTGGAACCCTAATTAATTTGCATGTTGCATTGCTTCTAGGGTATTTAAAGACCTGGAAATCATTAGTAATCCATTCCAACAGCCAAAACCAAAAAATAATCATGGGTAAGAATTGTCATTTACCATATGCTGTGCGTCAGGGCATTCTCAAACTGCATCCTGAAGGACAATCATTTTCACAGATTTCAAGCACCTTCTCTGTCAGTAAGAGCACTTGTTCCCGAATTGTGAAGAGATTCCGTCACATTGGCATCGTGGATACCTCAAAAAGCAGTGGTCGCTCACGGAAGACATCAGCCCGACTGGACAAGAAGATACGACACCTGAGTTCGAGTGATCCATTCCGCACTGCCCGGGACATTCACCAAGACCTTATGAATGAAAACAACTCGAATGTCAGTGTCCGAACTGTTCGAAGGCGTCTGAACGAATACGGCTTATTTGGTCGACATGCTGCTCGAAAACCATTTGTTTCAGCCATGCTCGTGTTGTATTTGCAAAGTACCTGAACCTTACGCCATTACAGTGGTTTCTCATCTTATGGAGTAACAAATCTAAATTTTTGAGATTGTATGATACGTAAGACGACCAAATGGTCAAAGATTCGACCCAAAGTTCTTGGTTCCCACTGTCAAAGGTGATGGATCAGTGATGGTTTGAGCATGTTTTCCGGTCAAGGAGTCGGCCTTATTCACCAAATCAACGGGATCATGGATCGCTTCATGTACAGAGACATCCTTAAGGACGTAATGCTGCCCTATGCTGATGACAGTTTGCCGCTTAAATGGGTTTTCCAGAAGGACAACGACCCGAAACACACGTCACTTGTAGTCACTGAATGGTTTAACTTCCACCTCATCAAAAATTGGACTGGCCAACTCAAAGCCCTTAACTGAATCCAATTGAGAACTTGTGGACTGACATTGATAAGGAGATTAAAACCAAATAACCGAAGAATAACATGGAGTTAATGGCAACAATCGAAGCAGCATGGAACTCCATTTCTTACAACGATGCCAGGCGCTAATACGGTCTATGCCGCGTAGATGTGCTGCTGTTATACGGTCGAATGGTTATCCCACGAAGTACTGGTGATTCTGAACTAAATAGTGTACTTTACCAACAAACATTTTACAATATGTTGTTGTTTTGTTAAGTGTTCCAACAATTTTGTATGCTGAAAAACCAGTGAAAAAGTACAGAAGTCTTTATTTCCGTCAAATTTTGGATTATCAGTCTGTTTTCTCAGTTGCGTTCCATTTATTGTACTAAACAGATCATGAGACATGAATAAAATAGTGCTGTCTGCCTAATATCTTTTAGTTTCGATCATATGAAGGAAATCTGTCATAAAGTTCCAACTATTTTGGCCGCCACTGTATAAGTCAGTTCTCTCAAGAAGCCTCCTGAGGTTCTCCTTGTCTGCTGAAGATGAAAGCAAAGCTTTCGAAAGACGTTTACAGGTTGTATTGTGTTTTTCATTACTTTTGTTTTATTTCTTGTTTTGTGCCTTTTTTAGTTGTGGTTAAAGAGTGTTGCACTTTTAATCTGTTCACTATTTTAATTGTTAACAGCATTGGAGAAGTTTTATTGAAGCTTCACTTGCTTCATTTCAAGCAAAACACATATAGAGCTTTTACAGCATGTGATCGCGTAATGAATTATGGGTTTGGATCATTGTTTAGCAAGTCAGCCATATAGGATAACAAAAACGCATTCACGTGCTACTCACTCTGGCAAGTTAGCGTATTAGATGAATCTTTCAAACCAGATGGCCAACTTGATTACCAAGAGCACATGAATAATCAAATTGGCCATGTAATTACATAGGAAAGCATGGGCGGAAATTGATAGATGGTGCTGTACGCGAGCTGTCAATGTTGCCACGTGTGGCTTCCTCGTTGTAGATGCCGACCTTCGAGCATGAAAATAGATGCCTCTATTTTCATGCTCGAAGATGCCGACTGTGCCCAATCAACATGAATCGTTTCACAAACGCAGAGTTGACGGATATCCACTTCATCTATGGGCTAACCAACGGAAATGGACGCGCTGCTATTCAGTTGTATCGGTAAAGATATCCAACGAAGCACCAACAAAATCATAAAAAAATCTGTATTGTGGTCTTACTGTGGCTTTGTCTCTCTTTATCACGTGATGGTGACGT
Organism: Rhysida immarginata; assembly: GCA_023313115.1. Classification (NCBI taxonomy): domain Eukaryota; kingdom Metazoa; phylum Arthropoda; class Chilopoda; order Scolopendromorpha; family Scolopendridae; genus Rhysida; species Rhysida immarginata. The sequence continues at coordinate 795,795 of JAHWFO010065174.1, forward strand.
TTCCGCCCATGCTTTCCAATGGTTGGTTCCTAACTACATTCTATACCTCCCGTCCAAGTTTGTACACGAAGTTCCTGGACACACTGTATGAGTAAATGATCATAAAATGCTGGGCAAAATAAGATTAATTCATCGAAATTTGAATGAAAATTTCAAAGGCATGTGGATTTCATGAGTGAGTTCACAAGTTTACAATTTGTGCACTGACTATGACACTGCACACATCAATTCGGTAGTCCAGTTCCTGCTTTATTCATGTAGATCATGAAAAAAAGGCTGCTGCAAGTCTTTTTTGAATATGAATAAATAAGCCAAAAAAAGTAATACCCAAATACAAGCTGCATTTTATTTTTCAAAACCACAATACAAAAACTAATCAGCCAAATAATATTTTTAATTTTAATATTTTTAACATACTTTACTTTGGCAGTGGCTCCTTTCTCTTGCTATAATCAAATTAATGATAGCAGTATTATATTGATGTGATAGGACAAGGTTTATCCTTATGGGATCCTTAAAAATTCATGAATGTAAAATTGGAAAATACTTTATCATGACAACTTTCATAAAACCTTCAAATGATGAAATGAAGACTAGGGGTTAATTTTTATAAATTATGAAAATTTAAATATTAAAAAAAGGAATAGGGATAAAAATGGAATAAATAAAATTTACTGCCTTTAAGGCCAAGCTGGTGGTTTTGAAAATAACTAACAATCCATTTTTAAATGCATTCAAAGAATTACAAAATAAACAGTAATTGTAAATATATAATTAAAATTTTTACGTTTGGCACATGACTTTGAAGTTACAGCCTCAATATTAAAATCAGTTTCCTTTACAATCAAAATTCACCACTAATTTATCAAGAAGCTAAAAAAACTGAAAAATTAAAGTGACTGCTTCATTCATTATAAAATAAATAATACATGTAGTGAGTTTGCTTTTTCTTAAAAATGGAAAAATTTACACAATATTATTCAGAACTTAGTGATTTTCATTTAATTTTAATTACGTGCAGAGTAAGTCTAAATATTTATTTAGGAGGAGAAAAAAATAAAAAAATTAAAAAAAAAACAACACAACTTTAATTATTAATTCAACAGTGTCAAACTTATGTTAGATAAATACTCCTCCTCATTAGATTTACTTATTGAGAAGGAATATGAACTTTTCATAACATAAATGTTAGCAATCCTCAGATATTCAAAAACAGCCAAAAAGATGCATTTTTTTTACACTTTAATAAAATAATTTTACACACTGCCAACCAATGAAAATAATAAATTAGAAGAAGATACATGTGTCTAAGAAAGAAATATATGTACGCGTAAACAAATAAGCTTTTATAATGGCTGGCCTTGTTAACAGCACCACACATCTAAAAATTTATAGATCCACTCGTCTAAGAATGTGAAACACAGTAAAACCAGAATATAATGACCACCACAGGACAAAACAAAAGTGGTTGTTGTCGTTTTATATATATGCTATTTTTCAACCGAAGTTGAAAGCATTAGAAGCATTACGCGGCTAGTCACTGTAGCTACCGTTGTGTAGTAAGTATTCCACACCTGCTCTTGACTGAAGCTATCAGTGATGGTAACCAATTGAAAACACGTGAAAGCTGGAAACAAAGCAGGAAGTGTGTGTCGCCAAATCGCGCATGTGCGATTCCAATTATCTTTAGAATTTAATGTTTTTCATCAATTATGCTTCTTAAAATTCACAAATACTTGAAATTGAATAAAAATAATAATTTGATTCTTGGTTTCAAAGTAATTATTTAAGAAATCTCATTTCATCGTAGGAGCTTATTATTTTAGTGAGATAACACATTCTCAAAGAGGAGGTGACTAAACCCTGTAACACTCCCAAAGCTGCCAAGATAGGTTGAAAAATAGCATAGATTATATGTAAGCTCAATCAAAAAAAAATTCAAATCAACAACACAATTAAAAACAACAAAAAAGCCTTTATACAGGTAAAGTTACCAGTACATTGCATTTCAGTATCTCTTCCTTGAGCCTGACTGGTTGATTAAGGACAATGGTGTAATGTAATAGGGAGTTAGGTTATGTAAGTGGTTAGATTAGGTTAGGTTATAGATTGTTTTTTTAGTGCAAAATTATATACACAGGGGATTGAAAATGCCAGTAATGTTAGACAGTTTATCGTTATGCTATCAGATTTCCCATGTAAATTTCTGCGGGAACAAGCAAGTGTTTATTAGGCTCAGGTGATCGTTATCACGTTTCACTGGGTGAGGTCAAAAATGCAACATCGAGTTGGGTTGGTGAAGCAGTGATTATTGCTATGATTGTTAACGTATTGTTGGCTATCGTAGCAAGAATGATTTTCTTCACGAACTCAACTCGGTGTTAGCATTTTTGACCTCACCCACTGTATAACCCATCGCTGTCTGTTCTGTAATCTGTTAAAGGCTCCTTTAACTCCTTTGGGTGAGGGCTTTGAGCAGAAAAGAGAATGGCAAGAGCAACTCAAAGTCAAGCACTGAGTGTGTATAAAGGGAGATAAAATTAATAACAAAATGACAAACCTTTTCATAAACAAATAGAAAAATACATCCCTTCTATAGGTGTTTACATCTGCAAAGTAACTTCTATGTCCAGCAAATAAATATCTTTTTTCCCTTTGACACAATTCTGAAGCTTTTGGTCTTAAAACAGATAAAACTCTATCACAAGTAATGCTATTTAATAACTGAAACCTTTGAAGGTAATAAAAGGAATGAGACAGTATATCCTTTGATGAATAACTGTACAGTCGAAACTAGACGACTCGAATTCGCCGGGAACTAAAACTTTGAATTATCAGGCTTGTCAATGGAAATGAAAATGGGTTCAGGACCATAAAACAAGTTCAACTTAAGGGGGTTTTTTGAGTTATCCAGTTGCAACTGTTCTACAAATAAAGGAAAGCAGGAAAATCCATATTATTTTAATATTTTTCCTGTAAGAGCAACAAGCAATTTTGAAATTGCAGTTTTAACAGAAATTAAAGATTAACACTTTTCCTTTAACTTGAACATCATTTAATCTTTAAATTTTAACTTTGTGTTTCAATTCTCACTTTTTTTTTTTTTTTTTTAATATATTACATTTTTATTTTTATTTTATTTTTTTTTTTACCAATTTTATTGATCAAGCTGTAATTACTTTATTTGTAATAAATTCATTTGTAACATAAAATATTTCCTTTACAGATAAAACATTTTCTTTACAAAAGTATTTACTAGCAGCAATACAGGGTGATTGGAAAGTCTCTCACTGATAAAAAAAAAAAAAAAAAAATAAATTAACCCTTACTTATGCCAGGTCAATATAGGCTGATCACATTTTTGTTGCTAAACACTCCTTACTTAAAAATACTTTAGAAAGGCAGGGTTCATTCTAATCTATTTCGATGGTCTCTGGGAATCTGTGGTCTGTATATTCTGAATGATTGCCAGATGCCAGGAACTCCAATTTTGATTCTGCACAAATATGGGCATGATAGCGCTAAAAGCAGTCTGGCATGCTGAAAGATTCGACACTACCCATTATTATATTAGTGGGTAATTATTTACTTTGGTCTTGAAATCAACAAATATATCATCTAATATTAAATTAGAATAAAATGTTTATTGAATTAAATTGTAATAAAGTAATTCATTAAAACTTCTGCAATTAAAAGATAACTTTAGATGGTTATTTATTTATTTATTTTGCAATGTACAACAGAAACTTGTACATCGGTTTTTATAATTCTGTCTATGGACACCCTGAAAACAACAAACATATCTTGTGAATCATTTCGACGGTAAATGACATCACTGAGACAAAGCTTACTTCTGTTCTAGCCATTTGCCCATGTTAATGTATCATAGCCTATGTGCTCATACATGGCTCATTTTCCATAATAGACAACCGCTATTTCAAATTACTATCACCTGCAGAAAAGCAACATTATTTAGAGATGTTGTCGTTTGAAGGGAAAGAACATCCCGCTCCCCTAAACAAAACAAGCGAACGCCTTTTCAAGGACTGTATTTCAGTATGGTTACTTTTACACAACAAATGCTTACCTTTTTGTCTAGCTTTAATTCTTCGAAAATACTGCCATTTGGGTTTAACAGCCGATTCGGATATTTTCTTGTGAGAAAACATCATAGGCTTTCAGTCTGGATAATCTTAATCCTGAAAACTTTTTGTGTTCCATCGAACAATGTTCAAAAGTAGTGCTAGTTATAAATAGCAAATCATCTGTCTTTATTTCAACCTTCACGATACTTTACGAGTGGTAAACTAACTCTTTACATTCATACAGGACAAATACAAACATCCATGCCCAGGCAGGATTTGAACCCGCGAGTTGAGAATCCCAAAATCACGGAAACAACAACTAAATAACATCCATGCTCCAGTGCTTTCGAACAACTAAATAACTCAAGAAACTTGCTTGACCTGATAAGAAGTGTAGAGAAACCAATTACTGAGAGCCGATGGCTGCCAAGTTCTTTCGGCCAAAAGCATTTATCCAGGCTGAAAGACGAGGCAGATTTCTTTGGAAAAAAGTACATTTTTTATCGTAGATAAATTATTTGTCTGTCTTATCATGGAGCACCCAAATGCTACACAGCTGGTTCCATATTTTTTAAAAAGCGACATTTTTTTATATTCGCCTTGTTTTAAACTAGTACTTGCAAATGCTTTGCCTGTTGAAACAAATGTGCTTCTCAACTTCCAGTTTGAAACAGGAAGTTTGCTTTGTCCCAGTGACCAGCAGAAGTCTAGGCCTGAGCTTTATATTTTAGGGTGTCCATCTAGAATATCTTTAAGATTGGTATTTTTGACATCTAAACCATTTATAATTACCGTAATTTTTGGAATATAATACCCCCCCCCCCCCAAAAAAAATTTGTTTTTGAAAAAAACTTATTTTCATTGCTTTTGTTATAGAAATATTAAGTAATATTTATATTTTATAATACGTACACTCATCCCAGCATAACTTCAGCTCTGTCCATGACCAGCTATAGTTATCGCTTAATTTCTGGATGTCGCCAGGAATTTTGTTACATTTGTGTACACGCATGCTGAAGAAGATCGCATGGCGATCGAAATGCGCATCCATGATCAATAAAAAGATCAAATGTGGAAAGTGTTTGTGTATCTCTCACTCTCGTAAGTACCGGGATTTTCCGTTAAGAAGCCCATGGGCTTGTATTTGGTTTTCAGCATTTTAAGGTTCTCATGTTGGCTCCAAATAGAAGCCCATGGGCTTCTTAACAAAAACAGGTTTGTTTTGACATAATATTTATTTGATTAAGGAAAAGTTACTTTATTTAAACATTGCAACAATAGAACAATTTGATTCCGTTTTTAGGGTTAAACGTTCTGACAAGGAATAAAGACGAGCGCACGCAGTTCATATTAATTGGAAAGACATCTACCGGCAAAGCTGATAAATATTATAATTTGTCCCCAAATAAAGGCCCATGGGCTTCTATTTGGAAAGAAAATCCAAATACAGGCCCATCTGGGTCTGTATTTGGGTGGGCCTCTTTACGGAAAATCCCGGTACCTTAAGTAATTATCCACAGAAAATAAGGTGTTTGCTTTCTCCTCTAATACAGCACTAGCTAGCTTACTTGGAATAATATTCCATTTCATCCCCACATACTAAAAGCAGAGCTGTACGAACATATTAAATATGTAATTTAATAAGCCATCTCAAAAGAGGTTCATCATTGATGAAATGACAGCATCATTTGGACTAAGTTATTTTCGTCGGCCATCCAATTCAATTTCAAAGAAATGATCTGGGCAAATCTGAAAGCAAAATTGCAACAAAAAACTCAACATTCAAGCTCGCAGCAGTTCAGAAATTTACACAAGAAGCAATCGCCGAGATTATAAGAGGAGATTGAATGAAAGCAGTACACCATATTAAAAAAGTTTATGAAGAATATTGGAATAAGATGGGCTTACTGATACTGCAGTTGAACCCTTAAGTATACCAGTAAGAAACTCTGTTCAGACAGCAGTTCTGATGAATTAGATGAATCTCTTTCCACCTTCAAATCTTCATTTCAATCCCTGGATTAAATTAAAATAGTTTCAGAATCCTTACATGAAGTAAATAAAGATGTTTCAAATAAAACAGCCCTTTTTAGGGACAAAAATCATTATAGAAAGAATATCAATACCAAAAATAATACTTTTAATATTAATAGTATAATAATAATTTAATAGTATACAAAAAATATTACAACACAAATTACTATCACTGATATTTACAGTTTGTAATAAAAAAAAACAACTTTTTTTCTTCTATAGGTGGGGTTTTCTTTGGTGATAAACATTTAAAACTTGTATTTTCGCTTGATTAAAACGATTACTGAAATTCCCCTCCATGCTCTTTTTCTTTTGAGCCTACAATCAATTCAACTTCTGCCATGACGCCACCTGGTGCCCAGAGATGAACTTACCCTGGGAGGACTGTAGTAATAATTTTGATTTTCCTGCGTATTATATTCTGAAAATGACATTATACCAAATGGGGACTCAATGTCGATGATCAACTCTATAGCAAATACAAATTTGGACACTGCACAAATTGTGACCACATGCTATCTTTTATGATCTTCTAAATGCAGTTCGAATTCATTCCTTTATTAGTGTCAGATGAAAAATACACGAGATGCAATCTCTAAAACAAAACTTTGGTCACCAACTGATATTAAATCACGTAATTATGAGATTAGAGCGCAATTCATTAAACAGAAATTTTAAATAGAGAATTATATTGCATCCATAAGAAGAGGCAGCAATTATTGTAAGAAGTTCTGAATCCTAGCAAAACACAATTAATCCAAAAAATAAAAGATACTACATTTGCCCCAATAAAGATTATAATAAATTCTCAACCATCTGCTCTCTTTATATAATAAGTATAAAAAACACTCATAAATTATAATTACCTGTACATTATATAAAGAAACAAAATACGGTAACTAAAAAATTTTAATAACACATTAAAAAAAAGTTTTTCATTATCTTATTTCCTAAAAGAAAAAAAAACTTTTACATCTTAATTTAAAATTTCAATTATTCTACAAAAAAAAATGATAATGCTGGTTTTTCTTTTCTCATAATTAAAACACAGTTTGTTACTTATGCCCAAAGAACTCATTTTTATTCATTTTTTTCCTACTCTTAGTAATCGTTTTAAAATCGGGTCATTTTGACCCAATGCAAATAGTTATGTAACAAATGGAACGCGGATACTTACGGGTTAAAAAAAAAAACAAAAACTATGATACAGTTTTTTTGTATTATGTTCTTCACCTCAAGGTTCTTTTAACAGATGATACTTCAGGAACCCAATCCCAATGCTGTAGGTGATACTAACATTGCCCTTATTGAAATAAGAGTGTATCAAAGAGAAAGCAAAATGCTAGAGAGCTATGCAACACAACAATTAGAAGAGTACAAGCAATACCGGTAGGTAATTTTTTCCACAGGATGGTACGCCACTGCATTGGACATTATCTATTAAAAGAATTTTGGTTTCCCAATCCTGAATTCATCGTTTCCCAATTGATAGTTTGGAAGAGATGGTCCTCCATGTTCTCCGGGCATTACTCCCTAAGACTTTTTCCTCTTGGGATATATTAAATATAAAGTGTTTTCAACACTAGTTCTCACATGTACAGTCTATTCCAAGTGTTTTCACTTAGGTGAATGATGTTTGGCCTCCTTGCAATACATTAAACCAGTGAGATTAATCGCTCCAGGCAAGAAGTAGAGTTGAAATCACGTTGGACGAAGCCATTTATTGTTTCTTAACAACAGGGATAGGTAGGTATGAGTGATGTCAAACCATTTTAATTGAAGTCTGATTTTGAGCCTTTATTAGGAAAGTTTTTCCTTATTATTAATATATCAATGTATATTATTATTATTTTAGCAGAAATGCTGTATAATAACATGAACAACTACATGAGGAAGTAAGCAATTAGTTGGCAAAGCACGCTCAACAATTAATGCAAATACATGAATTAAATCATCATATGTTTTTCATAAAATAATTAATTTTTGAATATCGTCCAGATGGTCTCCAAGCAACGAAAGGAGCACATGTTGACGTTTATTAAGGATGTGAAAAAAAAAACACTTTGGGATGAAGAACAATATAAAAAATGTATATATTTAGCTTGCATGGTTTTTGTTTTATTAAATTTCTTTATCAGGGAGAGACTTTCTTGAGAGCGACAAATTTATCAACAAATTTCATTTTTAGCCATTATCAAAGTATTTTTATATATGATGATCAACACCATAATAATTACCGATATCAATTATCAAAAGTCAACTGACATCAACATAAAATATATTTCTGCAAACGCCTTGTTTTAAGTTTAAATATTATAGATCAACATCTGAGAAGACAATATCAATCTTCTATCCAAAAATATATCCATCCATATCCTCCTGGCTTTATTTTCTCAAGCTGTGTAAATTAAATGTCAGCTGAAAACTCAGTTTTATTGTAATTGCTAGTAATCATAATTTGTTAATTCAAAATGGATGAAACTTCTTTTCAATTTCTTTGAATGCTTATATTAAGATGGGAAATGACCTTTATTTTTTTTTTAACAACACAGTGTATAAATTATGAAGTGCTAAAGTAGGTGAATTAAAAAAATCCCACATATTTTAATGACAAACTATAATACCTAAAAATTCAATTGTAAAAGAGTTTCAAAATGTTATTCTTAAAATAATTCCTTTCACTTTCATGTGATATCTATAAATTACCTCTTACTTCTTTTTACAACCATCAATTTATGCTACTTAATGACTCAGAATTATCACAGCTTTTGTTTCGTGTTGCTAAATATTTGCGAATCTTCTGTCCATATTCATCATGCAAATCTACAAAAGATTTTTTGGATACAGTTGAAGAAGCAACACTCTCACTAGATGTTTTTAGTTCAGAAAGAGTAACGTTTGACTGAAGGTTTGTTGAAGGTAAGGCTTGAATTGGTGGTGGTGGAGCAGGTCTAAAAGGAGTTGGTGTGTTAGGCACAGAATGTGGTCCACATTGTTCTATATTAGATGCTGTTCCAAGTTTCTCTACATCTTCTTCCGACTGACATCTGTTGAAAGGGTTTATTCTACGAGGACGGTTATGATGATGCCTTGGAGGTCTGACAGGAATATGATCAGAGATGGAGGATGCAGCATTTTGTTGCAGAGCAGTTGATTCGTCCAATTGCCGTTGCAATTCTGCTACCATAAGTTTCATGTAATCATAGCTAGCACAAGCTAAAGCTTTCATCCATGATTCCATTGATTCTTGGGTATCTGCTCCAAGAAGGTAAGTACGCCCTCCAGTACCATGAAAGACAACTTTGAAAGTATACTGTTCTTCATTTTCAGCTAATTCTGTTGAGATAAAAAATAACACTGCTCATTTAAAAACAAGTTAAAATAAAGATATTTAATATCAAAATACTATTTTTTTGATATTGTTATAAATAATATAGCAGCTACCATATAAAATGTTAAACGTACACATGTAATTTAATTTCAAAGAATAAAAGAGGTGAAGGTCACCGCATATCTTTTGTTGGTCCTGCCATTACAGGATAGAATTCAGAGACTTTTCCAGCTGGGACGTGTGAATAGGAAAGTTAAACATGTTGAGACGGGATGAGCTGATAATAATACACTGTATACTTCCCATTTGTGAAGGAATGGGAGGTATTGTCCTGAAAGTCTTGTTTTAGATCTACTAGCGTGCCATTAAAATATCGGTAACATTTTTTGACCAATAAGTAAATTTAGACTGAAATTATTGCAAGTGTTTCTATGATGGTGAAAAATCTAAAATTCAAAAACAATTCATTCCTAAAGTGCAAGTTCCAAGATTTATCACACAATATTCATTCATTTGGTGATGTTGCCAAGAAACGGTATAATCATTTAAAAATTATATTTTCATAAGACCTATAAAGCCTCATCAATTGGTAGGAGCCATTCGTTAATATATTTACTGGAATAATAACAATTTATAGTGCTTGGCTTAAAAGAAAAAGGAAAAGTCCACCCTGAGCATCCAGGTGAATGGGGTGAGAGGAATCAGAAGCATGAAATATCTTTGCTATTCATCAAATTTTATGTAAGCCACTGTTAAGCAGCATCTGAATTTATAACATTAAAATCAGAAAATGGCTAGAACAATAATAGTAACAGCAACCGATTATGAATATATATAAGATTCTTTAATTAGCAATATAAACATCTGGTCTGGTATTGCTGTTCATCAACCAAGCAAAACAAGGTCCAAATGTAGCAACGTTTTATTTCTGACACGTTTCAATAGAACATAAATTAGTCTGAGGAAGCAATCAACAATGTATAAGAAGCAGGTATAGCAAGTTTCCAATTAGGAACTAGTAAAAAAAGGGTTTCCTGACTGGTTTACATCAAATAATGTTATGAACAATGTCAAGGACATAATCCACTTACATGTAGCTAATAATTAATTATTTTATTAACAATGATGTAAATCGGTATTTACTATCATTTGATTAGAGACAAATTTAATTTTGGTGCTATGAAAAATATAATGGATGTTATGATTCCCAACAAAGACTCCAGAAAATGGCTTACAAGAAGATTCCACATACTCGGACTCACAGATTTGATAAAAAAAAAAATTCTACGTGTAGCGTTCACCAAATTAAATACCCATGCAAAGCCATTCGACACACTTCTCAAAATTTTCGGAGAAAAAAAAAAATTCATAAAATTTGTTATAATTACCTACACCAGAGGAAACCAGATGAATTTGAAGATTGCTGTAATTGGCTGTACTTTCAGAATTAAGGAAATCGATGAATTTGAAAAAACTGAAGAAATGACGAAATCACAGATGCTAATGTAGATGTTGACAGGAGAATCAAATTTTGGAGATACGGAGATATGGTGATGATATACACTGCTTAAAACATTTAAAGGAACACTTCTATTAAGCAGCGTGCAGAAGCAACTACGAATAATATGGACAAAATCGCTGTATGTGATCATTAAAAAACGGTTTATTAACAATACAATGCATTATTGAAACAACTGGTGAAGAAACAAAGAAAAAACAGGAAACTGCAGGACCCCTGCTTAAAACAAAGTGAAATGTCCTTTGGACGTTGTGAGGAGAATGCCCTGTTTTTTCCAGGGATCAGTTTTTGCACCACTCAGTAATGTGTATGCCTACCATGGGCTGCAGTAACCTCCATGCACCTTCGAGGCATGCTCCGTATCAGTCGACGGATGTGATCTTGGGGAAGCCTGGATGAGCTGTTGCAGTGTTTCCGGAGCTGAAGGGCGGTGTCGAATTCGCCTGTCAAGCATGTCCCAAAGATGTTCAAGGGGATTTAGGTCTGGACTCATTGCAGGCCACCTCATGGTCTGAATACCATGCATCCGTAGAAGTCTTGAGTGACAGCTTTAGTGTGTGGACGAGCATTATCCTGCATCAGAAGGAATCCAGGCCCCATGCCATGTGCAGCAACAATCACATGTTCTCCCAGAATGTCACGAATGTATACGTCAGCGGTCATTCACCCTTGGATGACCACAAGATCCGTTCGATGGCCTATTGAGATGCCAGCCCAAACCATAATGGAACAACATCCCATTCGGTCAGTCTCACAAACTGTTGCATCGGTGTTTCGCTCACCACGACGTCTCCAGACACGTAGACGGCCATCACAGCGGGTCAGGCGGAATCTTGACTCGTCTGTGAAGAGAACAGATCGCCAGTGGCGAAGCTGCCAAGTGACATGTTGATGTGCAAACTCTAGTCGCGCCTGTTTGTGCTGGCGGGTTAGCCTAGGCACTCGATTTGGTCGTCTGGCTCTCAAGCCAACTTCACGTAATCTGTTCCGGATTGTTTGATCTGAAACAGCTACCCCAGTTGACATCTGCAGGTCATTTCTTTGGCCGTTGAGGTTCTTCGGCACAGGGCACAAGTCCGCACATAACAATCTTGAACGTCGGCGAACTTGCCCAGCTCTTAGTGTGTACTGGCCAGTCGCCTGGAATCGTGTCCAGTCGGAAAATAACGGAAGAGGACACACTGAAGGCATTTGCCACAGTCCGAAATGATTGACCCGTTTGGAGCAATGTTACGGCTCTCGCAGCTTCTACTGCTTCAAGATGCCTTCGTGGCATGTCAGAGCACTAACAACAACGTTCCAGGAATGCCTGCACCTTCTAAAGTTCGACTGTTATCTCCAAGCAAATTTCTCAGAACATCTGGCAGCAAAATGTATTGGCTTCAACCATTTCCTATGAGGGAGATAGTTGCGCGTGTGGAGTTGTTGTTTTGTAAAAATAGCTTTGGTTATTCCAGCTTTGGCTTCTGAGCGACTCAGACGTGCTTCCCGGGAATAATGCACATAGGAATTTCGAACACCTCGATCAGAGGTGCACGCTGTAATAGTTGGTCGCTGTTTAATTATGATTATGTTTTTCATTTATTGTTTGGATGATATAAGTGTTATCAGAATAGTATGTAGCTATTAAAGTTTGCATAGTTACTGTGAAAAATAGCAAGTCAACGAAGGACAAACGTAATTGAAGCAGATTATTAACCGATCGGCGCCACATGGAAGCGACGATGCTCACAAACGATGTTCGGCACGTCATTATGCATCAGTAAAGCCAAGCAGGGAATCTGGTAACATTTCAAGCTACGGAACCTTTGGTGAGTTGTATCTTTTCCTAACACCTCTGACAATTAAGTTCGGTGAACGAGTTCACACAACAAAATGCAAACCAGATAGAGCCACATTTACTTTATTGTCCTTCGAAATAATCACCCTGGAAGGCAATACACTTTTGGGATCGGATGTATAAGTCCTGGAAGCTCCTTAGGGATGGCTTTAAGTTTACGTGTCACATTTGCTTGAATCTCTGGAATGTCCGCAAATCTGTGTCCCTTTAAGGCTCGTTTCAGGTGTGGGAACAAGAAAAAGTCTGCCGGTGCCAAGTCTGGTGAATAAGGTGGATGAGCTATGGATACGACCCCTTTGTTGGCTAGAAACTGTTGCATGATTACGGCAGTGTTCCTCTTTGATCCATTATCCACAGTTACGTGCGCACGTTACACCTTCAACTGAAGAAACGAGCATCTGCTAAACCATTGCACGCACCAACGTGACCTGTCTGAACTTGCTTAAACAATGACTGGGCTTGTATTCACATGCCTTGTTACTCCCATAAAGCTCGCACAGATTAGGGTGTGACTTCATTCACCAAACTTAATTGTCAGAGGTTGTATTAACGTCGTAGAAAGCCGACGGGCATAGCAAATGTGTTTTTCGTATTCTCATGTCGGAGATTCACATGGCGTCCTACATGCTTCATTGTGACTTTGCGAACGTTGCTCTAAAGAAAAGTGACCTCGAAAAAAAGTCGTAGATACCTATTTGTAACCATTTGACGATGCCGTGCCTTGTAAAATAGAATTAATAGGGTTAATATTAGTCTTTTACATGATTCAGAAAAGGTCGAGACTGAGCAGGGAGGTTGATGATCGCTGGTGTTGTGAGGAGCAGCAAGCGGAGCACTATAGAATGCACCATGTGTAACCTAGTCACGTGTCGCAGAGGTGAATGCAGAAGCTTGAGGGGTCGCCAAGAGGGGTTTTAGTCCTCCCCCCCTTATTGGATAAAAAAAAGGGAGCCACAGCGTGCACTTGTGCGTATTTGTTGTTGCAAGAATATTTTATTCGGGGAGCTAGCCTAACTCGCAGGGCTCTGCACCGCTGTGAGGGATATTATTGG
>JAHWFO010065174.1:819977-915743 GCA_023313115.1 Rhysida immarginata
TCGACCTAAAATGAATGAAGCAAATTGATTTGTAATTGCAATTAATATGTGTCAATTATAAACAAACAACGAGTTAAATACTCAAATTCTTTGGTGATTTAAAAATCTCGATCGAATTTGCATTTCCACCGAATTGTCGTCCACCCAACTGACGTTCACCGAATTGTCGCGTCCACCGAAATGACGTTCACCGAATTGTCGCGTCCACCCAATTGACGTCCACTGAATTGTCGCGTCCACCCAACTGACGTCCACCGAATTGTCGCGTCCATCGAAATGACGTTCACCCAATTGTCGCGTTCACAGAATTGACGTTCACCCAATTGTCGTTCACCGAATCGTCATCCACCCAATTGTCGTAGACCCTTAGTAATTGACCTAGGAGATAATGTCATTTATATTACATATTAGTCTAGCAAATTTTTTTCTAACAGGGTACACTGTTGCCCCTCTATTTTGCGATTCCTTGTGTCACGATATCGGATAAGTCCCAATCAGCGGCACCATCTGTTGCTGTACAAAAAATTTGCTACATTGCGGACTCGATTTGTCGCAGGCGGTGAAATTTTGGTTCCCAAGTTCCATGACATAGAGAGGCAGCAGTGTATATCACCCATTTGTGTGTATGGTGAGAAAATATTTTCTTGTAGAAAATAAAGAACAAACCCAAAATTTATTCAATTGGACTGTGTATTAAGTGTTTTATTTGTATTATAAAAATTAAATAACAAAAAACAAAAATGAATGCACAAGCTTACATTACCAAAATGACGAACTTAAAGTTCATTACCTACAAATCTATATGATGCGCACGCAAGTGTCTATCAAAAAGTTTGGATTATCAAAATCATGATCTTGGATTCTTAAAAGATCACCAAACATAAAATCTTATGATGTTGTGATGGAATGAGTGACGCCGAAGCGTGGGTGTCACTTTCGTCAAAGAGAGGAGTCAACACTTCACATGAGTGAAATGAGGTTTTTATAAAACGATAAAACTCGGAGTATAAAACAATGAATAAATGACTAACAAGTCATAAAAAAAAGAATAACAATTCACCAGTAAGTAAAATAAGTTAGAGATCATCCATAAATTATGTCACACGAATTTCATGATTTTTGGACCCCTCCCCCGTCCTTGTTACAGATGGTCACATTTTCGTGACCCCCCCTCCCTTAGTGTGACATCACATATTTTGCAATTTTAAATTTAGAAATTATTAAATTAAAATAACACTTCCAAAATTATTTATATATTTCTATTTAAAATCTTTTTTCATAAAATCAATAACAAATCAAACATTTTAGAAAATTTACAAAACATAACCAATCAAATGAACGATCAAAATTTAATCATCTTTTGTCCATGGTCTTTGAACCCATTTCTTTATATTATTTATGACTGGCACAGCAGCTTCTTCGTTCTCGATTTGGATAATGTTAGGGACATTCGATTTGTCAACATTTTCTTCATCCAAACATATAGTATCGTCATCGTTTACCAAAGGCGGCCAACATGCTGACCTAATGGTAAAGCGAGCGTGAACTCGCACGGCCGCCACGTGCTAAAAAGTGATACAAACAAATTTAAACCTTATAATACAAGGATGAATCAAAAAGTAAGATACACTCAGGACCATCTGTGGTCAAAGAACGCCGATATCATTCGCCGTTTTTAAGAATGTTGCCTTTATGTCTATAATTGCAATGTTTTCACGCATTTACTGTGTACGCAAGAGTATTGTTGTCGTGGTGCACCAACTGGTTGTACAATCCAAGTTGGAGATTCGCGGAACAGTCCATTTTTTGTGGGCGAAAGGCTTAAATTGCACTGAAATCCATAAGGAAATTTGCTGTGTCTACGGGAATAATGTGATTTCTTGTCCTGCAATTGTGAAGTGGTGCCAGCAGTTTGAAAATGGGCACTCAGATTTGATGGACGAATACTGCGCAGGAAGACCATCCTCACCCAACACTACCGAGCACATTGCCCGCGGGCCGCGTTAATGAGATGATTCTGGACGAATCAGAATTAAAGAAATCCCAGAACACTTAGCGTTTCTTATGGGAGTGTTCTGACATGGTTGAGAAATGCTGGAGCGGATTTTTACCGCAGCGGCATGGAAAAGTTAATTTGACGTTCAGACACGTGTTTACAATTGTTGGCTGATTAAATAGAAAAGTGAAACAAATGGTGTACGTTTCCTCAGAATGTGTGTATGGGATCTTAACTTACATTTGACCATCTCACTTCTTTCGTAATTATCTTATATTCAATTTTATTATGTGTTCTTTTCTCTTGTTTACATTTTTATGCATTTAGTCTTAAAATATAATTAAGCCTATCTCTCGTTGTTCCGACCCGCCAAGTTTCAGAGCGCCATTTTGTTTTTACTGTTTCAGAGTGTAACTTACTTTCTGATTCACCCTCGTATTATTACAGGTTTTACAAATTGGTTTCATACAATTTTAAATGAATTTCATACAATTTTAAAAGAACTGGCCGCGTTTGATTTTTTGAGATGTAGTGGCTTGAATTTCATTAGGAGTTGACTGTGTTTCAACATGTGAATTATTTTCATCATTTAATTCATTTTCACAAGATTCTTCAGTGGAATTGGGATCACAAATAAGTCCGCCGTTGTTTAAATGTACTATTACTGTATTTCCTGTGCATTCATATTTTCATCTATTTCATCCGATTTTAAAAACGAGAAATGTTCCTAATTTTACAATCGTCTGCTTTGGAAATGTTTGTCGTTAGGTGAAGCATTTTTACAGGTAAAATAGTCTTATAAATTATCGTTAGGTAAACAGTAATATAAATTTATAAAATTTATAAAAAGTTTGTAAAAATTTAAAAATAGCTTTAGTAATAAATTTAAAAAATTATTTTTAGAATATTATTTATTTACACACATTATATTTATTTAAAATCTTATTAAATTCATTTAAAATTGTATTAAATTCATTTGAAAGCGTATTAAATTCATTTAAAATCTTATTAAATCTATTTAAAATTGTATGAAATTCATTCAAAATTGTATGAAACCAATTTGTAAAACCTGTATATTGAGAAAGTTGGTAAAATTTTAAAGTTTTTCGTTAGAGTTGAAGTTTAAAGTTTTAATACTTTATATTTATACATGTGACGTCACGAAGCTTATGACTCGTCCACCCCTTGTCACACGATGTCACACATTGTTGACCCCCTCCCTCTCCCTTAACGTGTGACGTAATTTATGGATGGCCCCTTATGATAAAATTACTAAGCTCAATAAATAAAAGATAAATCATTATACATAAGGAGCATCTCAACAAAACTTTAATCATTACACAAGTGGACACAGAAAGTGCAGTGTGTTCCTTCTGAGCAGGGAGCAACACTGTAACCCTAAATCCAATAAGAAAAGAATTCTTACTACATGAAGAACTATAATAAACAACTCAATAACTAATAACAATAAAGATTATTGCTTCTCACATCATAAATTCAACTGTTAATCATTAAATAAGAATCAAAGAAACACTATATACCCTGTCTCAGCTTTAGTTGAGAGTGACGTCATGGAATGAGGTCCCTTACCAGACATAGTGCACAACATCGTATTCTTCCGCCATTAAAAGAATAAGTTATTCTAAGGCTATGTATGCTACGTTACACACTATAGTCGTTACACCATCCTTGAATCGTGTGGCTTCTCGAAAGTAGAATAGTTGAATGGTGTCTATCAGATATCATTTTTTAAAATTAATGTTTAAAGTATTTTAATCCTCTTCGTGAAAACTCGATCATCTTTCATTTCTGACACATCTCTTTCGCGCAGGAACAAGAGACGCCGCCATTTTACAATCAAATAATCTCGACTACAGACTGACTTCATTTTATTTATTTTTTTTTTAATTTCGTCAAAAGGCTTTTCTGTCCACCGATATTTTATTATATCGAGGAGAAAAATATGAAATATGATTCCAGAAAGAATTTTGAACTTTTTATACAGAAAATTCTTCGAACTATTTTTTCATGCAGGTGAACTGTAACCGCTTCATTCGTGATGTCACTCTCAATTGAAGCAGAGACAAGGTATAGATAGCAATAAACACAAAAAGAAGCACTAAATAAAGGCATAAATAACTACTCCAAAGTTAACTCAAGTGAGATCCCAATAAACAATTCGATTACAATATCAATAAACTACATGTACAGTATTACCCACTTATAACGAACACGGTTAGAACGAACACCCGCTTATAGCAAAAAAAAATTCAGTCCCAACCCCGTCAGTCTATTTTCTATGCATTTTTACACGTTTATTGAGAAATGTTTTTGAAAGAAATCCGGTTACAGCGAAGGGAAATCGACGAAATTTATTCGGAAAATATCACTAATTGTTACAATAAGTCGGTCTAGACCGAATGCGTAGACACGTGTAACATTTTTTCCTAACAGCGATTTTTCTTTATTGTGATGGGTTGGTTAAAAATTCCCGCCATCACGGACGCCACACCTAGTTGAACGATCACGTGATTGTACTTGAACCACTTGAACCAATCATATGATTGTGCCATCACATGGTCAACTGCAAGGCCCATGAGCATTTATGGGCTTGGTTGATTTTGTCAAGTCATTCATGCAAAATTTTTCAAGGAGTTCAACATGTACACCAAAGCGAAACGCTTTATCTCTAGAGTTAAAGTTAAAGATTTTAGAAGCACGCCATCGCGAAACAGAGCCAGAGAATCCAAGATGGCGGAGAGGAGAGCCAAGTAAGTGACGATGAACCAGAACCGCCCATACCATCATCGAAGCAGATGGGCTCGCTTATGAATCCAGTAAAAAATTACTTAACCATCTACGGTGATGTGCCAAACGAAATTTTTAAAAGTTATCTTAAGTTGCATAAATTTATAAACAAAAGTTATGTAAAAACTACGAAACAGAAAATCATATCGGATTTTTTTCATCCTGAATAAAGTTGACTAAAACAATGATTATGCCTAGTTTTAATGGCTAGTTTTAATTCTATGACTGTACGTACATTTTTATTACATTCGGATATAACAAAATCGGGATATAACGAAAAGAAACTTCGTTCCCTTGAATTTCGCTATAAGCGGGTGATACTGTAATTGCTTACAACTAGAACCCCCATCCCAAGATACACAAACCAATAAATCACTTAAACATTCCAATGCTAGTCAACAATTCTCAACAAATACCCATTCAATAAATAACATGGGCAAAGATCTCAATACTTCTAAATATATATACAAAATATATTTACAATCAACTTTAAATATACCCCCTAATTAACAACAAATGCAATGCTTTGGAATTCCTAACAACACGTACTAATGAGGCCTAAACGTAAGGCACAAAAAGAATAAAAGACAACAACGACTTAGACACTAAGAAACCTGGTGAATCACTTACCCCACACATCTAAATAAAGTGTAAATCATTACAATCATGTTACCAAACGTAACCACTTGGAATCTCACAAGAATTCCTAATAAGCACAGGTAGCATGATCTCTTCATTGGGGACCAGATATATAAAATATGAAATGTATTAGTGTCACCTAAGTGCACAGGCTCCAAAAACTACCCTTCCAGATCAGCAAATAGGCTTACTATATCTTAAACGTAACATCAACTAAATGGCTAAACGAAAATACACTTTATTAAAAGTGCCACAAAAATAACTTAATAAGCCTTCCCCAATAATCAACGACAAAATAACTCTTAATAAACCCAATACTACTAAATAAGTTAGCCTCCCACCTCAGAATATCCAAGCGTGCATAAAAAGAAAACAAACAAACAAACACTAAAGCTATGAATACAATTAAATTCGTTAAAACAGAAACAAGCACTTGAAATCCATGACAAACAGGTTAGGGAGACCTGCAAACCACTAGACTCCACCTGACAAACTATCTAGAAGGTAGTGTCCATCCAAAGGCAACAAATACGATGAACAGCAAGCACGGAAGAGGCGATCATGCATGCTGCAGACAATCCGACAACGTTGGCTTCAGCAGAAGGGCTCCGTAGGTTAGTGTCTACCTTCACTAAGCCTAAAGTTGACATCGGAGTTCCAGCTGCTTAGACCGTGTTGGCTTCAATTCTCCTTCATCGGGGCTGGTCTACATCAAGGTGTTGTCCTTCAGCATGATGTTGTTGCTGTTTGCCCATAACGAAAATGATAATTTCCGGACTATAAACGCAAATTTTCTAATTCCACAAGGATCCATTTAAAACTCGTGCTGAGTGCCAAGATCGCTTCCAATTGGCCAGATGAAACAGACACTCTCCAATAAGTCCGTGCTCACAAAAGCCATCTGTTGAGAAAAGCTTGAAACAATCACAAGATAATCAGCAGACGAGCACAAAACACCAGAGATCCTTAATCTAACGAGATATGACAACAGGCAAAATTCCCATAGCAAACTTGATATGTCAAAGATACGTGTGGCGCCATCTCGTAACAAACGCTCAAATGGCAAGAGAGCATCTTTTAACTAACCATAGCCGACTAACAATACTTCTTGTATTAATTAAATAGAAATGAACTCTTTTTGATTTCTTTCTTAATTTCTTTAAGTTTTGATTTAATTTAAATAATTTTCCTTATGTAAGGGACATGTCGTATTTTAAACATCGAAATATTTAAAATCTCTGCCTTGTCATCGTTATCGTCTGATTTCACAAGAAGAAACCAATGGTTGAGCAACAATGAAAGCGGCAACAAACATCGCGTTACAAGAGTTCCGTTGTTGCTCATAATGACAAGAAATGTATGAAAAAAAAAAAGGTTTGATTACGTCAGATATCATCAAGACCTACAGCGACATTTGGCAACACCCTCGCATTAACCTGTGCAAACAATTTCGCATATACGGGTTGTCGCATCTCATTAGATTAAGGATCTCTGACAAAACACAGTCGAAGCTCTACAACAACGGAAACACATATCACAGTGCTTGAAAACAAGGAAACACCAGTCAGTCAGGGTTAAGAAAAAAACGGTAAGGGCTAGGCAAACAAGCACATGAATAAATAAACTACTACAAATAAACCCACGTGATATTTCATCAGATAGTCCATGAATGAGAAAGTTATACTGCAACTAGTGTTGCACAGGGAATAGGAGAGTTACGCGTGTTCAGGAAATAGGCAGAGGGTCCCATTCAAAATAGAGTCGACACTCTCCCGGCTGTTATCTCGGGGCAATGCGCCCGAGAAGCCACTCACTAGTGCAATTACTATACTTTTGGGGAAACAGTTGGGGGCAGCACATGCCATCATCCTGGAGGAGAAACAAGTAAGGCGACAACGAGATCGGCACATGAAAATATTCTACATGGCACAGAAGAAATCTGAGTTATTGGAGGAAGCCAAACGATATTGACTGAATATTGTAGGTATTATTTCTACGAAATGCCCAGGTTCTGGAATTACGGACCAAGAAGGAGAGTGGGGCCCTAGGATGTGCCCAGGAGAGAGTGGGAATACTTATAGATCGTACTGTAGTCGCATAGTATCTAGTCTTTCCAGATAACTTGATGATGTTCTCAGCAGGCGATAGAGTGCAGTTTCTGTCATCCTAGTGGGAGACTTCAATGCACACGTAGAAGCTAATGACCAAATGTGGAAAGGTGTGATTAGGAGGAATAGTGACCATGATCCAATTGCGAATGGGAGGAATCTGTTGAATCTCTGTTCTAACAATGCACCTTTTATCATGAACACCTTCTTCCAGCACAGGATTGTCCAATAAGTTTACCTAGGACAGGAAGGTAATGGACCAGAAGTCGCTGAGTTTGTTATTGTTTCAATTGACTTATTCCAATCAGTATTGGATACTCATATGCCAAGAGGGGCAGAACTGTCAACTGATTACCATCTTGATGTCTGCATTTTGTGGTTCTCTGAATCTTTACTAACAAAGTGAAGTACTAGGTCCAGATGACTATGACGCATCAAATGAGAGACTTTGGAATTAGAGCTGTGAGAAAAAATATCTTTGCAGATAACACGTTCTCAAGCTTCAAAGAACTACCCAGTGACCGTGGCAATGTTGAAACAAAAGTGGTAGTTGTTTAAAACAGCTGTGATCGCATCGGCTACATTGTGCTGTAGTCATAAGCAGTTGAATGTTACACAGGGCAATGAGAAAAGACCTGCATAGTGGAATGTGAAGTTAAAGAAGCACACATGGCAAGAAGGAAGTAAGAGCTTGCAAGTAAGTCAAGTACAGCAAAAAGCAGCAGCTAAAACACAGTTGCAAACACTGAAGCCAACACCTGGGAGAAGTACGGGGAGAAACTAGAGGCAGATTACAGTTCGGCTAACAGTATTCTGGCAGACAATCTGCCACGTTCATGGAAAGAAGTCTCTTACACCACAAACTATTAAGAGTTCATATGCGAGGCTTCTGAAAAGAGAGAAGAGTGTATTGGACTAATGGAAGTCTGAATCTCTTCTTAATGCGGTAGCAGCAGCAATGAAGCACATGAAGTGCATCTTAGAGCAGAGAATAGTCACAGTAGTATCACCAAAACGTAAGTCAAATGGGCGATTAAATCACTAGACATTGGCAAAACTGCAGGTGATGATAAAATCCCAAGAGGTTAAAGGCCTGGAATCGGGATGGGTATCCTGTGGCTGACTAGAATGTGCAAGTTGCTTGATTATCCTCCCCCTAAGCAATGGCAGACTTAAAAAAAGGAGAACGAAGGGTTTACAACAACTGTTGAGGCATCTCTTTGCTCAGCATTCCTGGAAAAAATCTACATTAAGTGTCTGGAGGAGAAGACAAGAAATAGTCGACTCCAAACTGTCAAAGGAGCAGTGTGGTTTCTGACTTGGCCAAAGCATAACGAATTACGTCTTTGCTCTACAGCAAATCTTCAAGAAATCCTGGGAATATGCAAAAGGTGTCTACACCTGCTTTGTAGATCTCAAAAAAGCAAATGACAGAGTTCCTCAGGAGAAGCTCTGGAAAGTTGCAAGAGTATGGAGTGAATAGGCAATTACTGGCTGCTATCTTGTCTCTGTACGAAAGCTCTAAGATATGTGTCTGGGTAAACGGCATTAATTCAAGACTGTTCACTGTGGGCGATGGATTCCGCCGAAGGTGTGTACTGTTGCCCCTCTTGTTCGTTATCCTTATGGAATGGATAGACAGAGGCAGCCAAGATGATGAACATGTTAGTGCAGATGACTCCTTAGTGGAGAGGTTGTGCTTTGCTTTTGATCTTATCCTCCTTAGGTCCTCTAGCACTGGCCTTCAACATCCACTGCCTCGGTTTGCAACTATGTGTAAAGAGGCTAGGATGAAAATCAGTGCAGCTAAGACTAAGGTTCTGGTTCTTTTAAGACACCCTACTCAGTACGCTCTCTATGATAGGGGAGTCCCATTGGGACAGGTGGAGAAGTTCAATTATCTCGGGAATGCATTTAAGAGTGATGGGCGGCAGGACAGAGAATTGGATAAGGGTTCTCCCCAGGCCCTTTCGAATGGGTGCCCCGCCCGGCTGATTTTGGTGACCGCCTTGCTCAATACATGATAAACTGCACACCACTGTATAATATTTTATTTGTTTTTAATTTTTGTCTGCCCAGCTATTTTATCTTTCCACCCCCCTAATAAAATTATCTGGGGAGAACACTGTGGATGCTTAATGAAACATGAGCTAGGAAACAAAGCCACGCTCTCTGCTTTCAAATATATCTTTGTGCCATTCTCACCTATGTTCATAACTCTTGGCAAATGACCGAAAGAGTGTGCCTGTCAGTGCAAGTGGCTCAAATGAGATTCCTGAAATGTGTGGCAGGCGTTACCCTCCTAAACTGTGTGCACAGCATTACAATAAGGGAGTCGTTAGGTGTTTTACTTTTCTGCATTGAGTCTCAGTTGCATTATATGATCACGTGATACGGGTGCCACAATTGGTTATCCTAGACTGATGCTTTTTTCCAAATAGGCAGGTAAAAGACCAACAACTCAGCCTAGAACCAGGTGGCTAGATACCGTAAATACTCATTTAATCGCCGGTCTCGAATAAACGCCGGGTGTAAGGGATTCCTCTGCGCCTATGTGTGAGCTTATATTGAAAGTTCGGTGATTGGGTATTATACTACGGTAAACTGGTATAAAATTTTATATTTTAGTGCATTAACATTAAATAAGTGCCGGAGCGTTTATTTGAACATTTACGGCATAAGGAGAATCTGGATTAGAGTTCCTCGGGTTTTACCATCACCAACATGCACCTGATGGCGGAAGATTGCGATTGCTGTAGAGCCTCCATAGGGCTTCCCTGAGACCCTAACAGATAAGCTGGTTTGAAAATACAGGGTGGTACAAATAAAAGTAGTCTTGCATGAATTCTCTGCAATTCATATGAGGCTACTTTAATTTGCACCACCCTGTAGTAGTAGTAGTAGTAGTAGTAGTAGTAGTAGTAGTAGTAGTAGTTGTTGTTGTTGTTGTAGAAGTAGTTAAGATCATAAAAAAAAATTGAACAGGAACATCTCAATCTCAAAGGCCAATGCTCTATCCGTTTTAAGAGTTTTGGTGCTGAGTTGGCCTCATCCTATTTTCAGGATGTTCAAATTTTGAATTCATTTTTATCAATGAAGACAAAGACATAGAAGGCTTGTCTATGTGACATTGTTATTCTACTTCTTGAAGATTTTCAAGAATCCAAAGTCAGAATTAAAAATATAATAAAACCATAATTAAAACAGGATTCGCTCTAGGACCAAAACTTTACGTGTCAATTGACTCTTAGCCTGAAAACTGAGAATCAAATTTCAAAAGATGTAAGTGAAATTTTAGATTCTTTTTAACTTCCATATTTTACATGGATCCACAATCTCTGAAGTTAATTTTAGAAATTTAAACAAGGCAGTATGTAAAGTGAGGTTAAAATGTAGTGAGAAGGATATGAGAAGGCAATGATATTCAAAATTTAACGAGTCAATATTGGTCAAAAAATATTGCACGAGTCAATCTTTAGTAAAAATGCCCATTTGACGTTAACCCTGTTAAAAAATAAAAAATGTGTCTATACAATCTGTTAATTGCATTGGTCTACTATGAATATTAAACATTTTGTTAAGCATTCATGTAGAAAATTCAGTCACATTTTTCTGACAACCTTTACTACCTTTCCCTCATTTTATCCGCGAAATCGAGAGTTAACAGTATATACAACTTTACATAAAAGGTATAAAATAAATTAACCTACCGATTGTACAGCCTTCTAAAATGACAACGCCTATAGGTTCCTGACAAGATTTCTTTTCAAAGTAAAACAAGAGGTTTCCTTTGAGAACGAACCATCTCTTTTGAAAGCTCTTATTTATTTCTCCTCTTTTCAATAACCAGCCTTCTTTATCAACAGGCGTATTTGACGTTGAAAAATTAATCAGGTTTTTCTCATTTATTTTCATTCTAAGAGAAAACAGAATAAAAGTCTTTAATTCTTTAATATTATTAATCAACTTACAGGTATCGTTTACAGCAAAACTGAATAAAACCGATCATTTAACTGGAACTACTAAAAAAAAAAAAGTTAAAAATGAAACGCTTGAAATTTTAGGAATTATATTTCTCAATGTTAATATCTGAACAGTCTCCGATAACTCCTGAAGATTCGGCGAAAAATAGTATTATGAATTTTTACGACTAAACTATGCCTATATGTATATTTAAATATACCACCCCCCGAGGATATAAATAGAGCATAACCATACACACAAAAACGAGGCTTCCCCATTCTCTCTTCACTATGCCGACGGGCAGTGCATGATCGCCGAAAGGACAACAGCTGCGCTGAAATAATTAACAGAAGTAAACAAACGCAAATGATCTGTACAAAATTGAAGGAAAACTGCAGCAGCAGGGATTTCACTTACACAACCTAGCTCAAATTCTTTCGTTTACACATTGATTACGGCTACTGTGGATGAATCAATACCGGAAATAAAGAAATTTAATCTAAATTATTTAATTTAAAATAAAATGACAATTTATATCAATATATATATACGATCTCTTTTCAAAATTAAAATTTTTGAGGCAGATCTGGCTGACTTTATTGCTTATAAAAGTTAATTTACGTTATGCTTAGGAATATAGAATTTATTAACAGCGAAAATACAGTGACGTTCAAAGGGAAGCCACGACACGTTCGCAATCAAGAGAGAAGCTCAGTTGAGAACACTGATTCCGCCAAAGCAAAATCATAGTTTTTGATTCCATAATCATTCAGCGAATAAAAATCAAAAATTTAAATTCTAGCAACGCTACTAAAACAATAGATATAAAAAAATTAGGAACCTCCTACGAGCGGATGTTTCTCAGCTACTTCCTCTTCTAGACATTAATAATCGCGTGCTGATACTTGATGTACTCGATAAATTGTTGTCTTACTGGATCATATGATTAGAGCACGTGCCATCTCACTTTGGTCCGACACCGCAGTCTGCAGTCACCTTCGGTTTTTGTAAAAATTAGTAGTAGTAAAACTGACACTGAGTCACAATGATCCTATATAAGCTTCTGTTGTGTTTCATCCCGTTTTCGTTTTGTTTGGCAGACCTTGTCAGTGTCACTTATGATTTTGCGGATCAAAAGTATGAAATCCATGAAAATGTAGTGAATAATTGGGTTGCTTGGGCCAATTTCACCGATACTATCGCATCATCTGGGTAAGTCTATCAGTCACTCTTTGATACTTCAACTGTAAACGCAGAAAATAAGGGTTTTTAATTTTTCTTAAAGCTAGAATTGCCATAGAGTAGCCTTCTTTGAATATTTGTTGTTCTTAGATTATTAAGACATATGAATAATGTTAAGATAAAAAACCAACTTCTGCTGAATGGTTTATTATCGTGTCTTTCATATTGCGATCGCAGATTAACACCGAAATACCTAATGAATGCCAAGGGCATGAACAGAAGATCTTCTAAATGTTCTCGGGCAATAGAACACTTGAGAGAGAGGTGTTGGCATAAAGAACCAAGGAAGAAAGTGAGTGAGGGCTGAAGATCTGTGATTGACCAAATATTTGAGAAAGATGCCATTGGTTTAAAAAAAATATCGTACAACGATTTACAAATAATACTGCAGAGTCAATCACTTTAAAGTACAGTAAGATCCCGACTTATACCGTTTCACACTTACATCTTTTATAAATTTCCACCATTGTTTCGGTGTTATGACGCTTGTTTCGCATTTATGCCCCCCCCCCCCCAAAAAAGAAAAAAAAAACACCTTATTCCCTTTCCAAAAAGAAAAAGTTATGTGTTCGGTTATTATTGTGAATCATCATGCAAACAAAGAGGAATAAATAACAATATAAATAGAGGGAAAAGAAATTTGTATCAGTGCTACAGACAATTGTACACCAAAAAAAAGTCAAGCTTTTGTTCAAACATCTC
Source organism: Rhysida immarginata (assembly GCA_023313115.1). Lineage (NCBI taxonomy): Eukaryota > Metazoa > Arthropoda > Chilopoda > Scolopendromorpha > Scolopendridae > Rhysida > Rhysida immarginata. The sequence goes on from JAHWFO010065174.1 coordinate 833,436, forward strand.
TAACCAGTTTTTTAAATAAAGATTACAAAATAAACTTCATGGATATATTTTTTTCCTTATATAGACATATGAGGATGTATCCAAAAGAAACCAGAATTGTCGTGTTGATAGCCAGGCACTTGTATTACTGACTTCTCCCGCTAGGCTAACACTTCCTCTCACAGGAATCCTCTGTCGTTATGCCAAGCGGCATTGCTAGTGAAGCATGTGCACAGTCTCTGTGAGCCGTTATGTAAAGACTTGTTTTTTTTTTTTTTGCATGGTGTTTTTGATGTGAGGGGTGTTGTGCATGCAGGATTTGTTCCTCCCAAACAGACTGTCAATCAAGCATTCTATATTGAAGTTTTTAAAAGGCTGTGCAACAGTTTGAAGGAAAAAAAGTGCCGATTTGTGGCAGTCAGGTGACTGGTTCTTCCATCACGACAATTCGCCTACTCACACAGTCCTCACTGTGTTTCATTTTTTGGCCAAAATAAACACGACTCCATTGACCCACCCACCCTTAATCGTCTATCACTGTTGAGTTTGGAAGGAACGAATTCTGTCTTTCACCCCTCACATCAAAAAACGCTGCGCAAACAAAACAATCTTTACATAATGGCTTATAGAGACTGCACAAAAGCTTCTCTAGCAATGCTGCATGGCATAACGATGGAGGAAGTGTTGGCCTACACTCACCTAATGGGAGAAGTCGGTAATACAAGCAAGCGCCTGGCTATCAACACCACAATTCCGGTTTCTTTTAGATACCAACTCGTAAACATGTATTTGCATTAGTATACATGTGCTTCTCTATTTTTGGTCAGATTGCAAATGACACCAAAAATATCGTTATCAAGAGAATAATAAGAAATAATGTAGCATAAAAAAACGAAAATTTTTTTGGAAAAAGTTACAAATTTTTTTAAGAAAGTGGCAACAATAAGCGAAATGGGGGCCCTCTCCATTCAAAAAAATTAGCTGTGCATCACGTTATCTTAGTCAAACCATGGCTAACTTGATTTATAGGCTCTGTAAATCTCATAGGGCATATGCTTGTGAATCGTCCTACAGCATGTAAATCTCATCTGCCTCGGTTTGGCTAAGCTGATGTCATAAGCAAAATGCTCTTGTGGGAATTTTTGACAAAATTCAAAATGAATTAATATTACCAGTCTTTAAATTATGACTTCTTTATTAAAAATGAAAGTAAAAAGGAATAAAATTAATATTTAGTATCAGAAAAGTATTCAAAACTATACGTAATCAACTTCCGATTTGGTGTCATTTGCACTTTCAAGTATAATTTTGTATAAACACATGCATTGTTACAAGAAAAAATGTTTCCACTTATGTCACATTTTGCGGGAGCCAATTAGTGACGTAATCTGCAAGGGTCTGATTATCTTACTGTACAGTAATCCCTCATTATCTGCAAGGGTCTGATTCCAAAAAACTCTCATGTATACAGAATTCGCAGATAACTGGACCAAAGCCTTATGAGAAAGCGGGGATTTGGGGATGTCAAGTTGCCATTCGACCCAAAGTTAAACTGTTATTATTTATTCTTACCATGATGGCCTCCTTGTTTTTCTTTATCGTGTGAACAGTGGATTCATTTGCTCCAAATATTCAGCTGACATCAGTATTACTCTTTCCCTCTTGTAAGTACAATAAACATGTCTAGTACTTTCTTACTCCTTTTGCATAATTGGGATTGTCACAGTTTTTCTTTTTCGAAGCCATGATAAGCTATGTCGATGATGTGTGTTTGCAAACAGAAGATTTGTAAAATGCCATTGATACAATTTACTTGCAATGAATAGAGAGGAATTCCCTAAAATACAAGATGCAAAAAGGGAAATGCTGATAAAAATAGATCAGGACAAACCATGGATAAGTGAATTTCCCATCGCGTATGAAGGGGGAGGTATGCAAAATAGTTGATGCTGATACGTGAAACCACAGATAGTGAGACAGTGGATACCGAGGGATACTGTATTCTATAAATAAGAATAGTAAAATTCAGTTTTAATTCATTCATTAAGATTAAGGTCATAGTTAATAAAGCTGAGGAATAGTGATAGGTAATTAATTTCATTATTTACAGTCAACATTCATGATAACATTACAATAAAAAATTTTGACATTCCTCTCTGGATCTTATCTTATATGAGCAGGTAGGTTAATCAAAGAAAAAACAGAGATAAACCTAGGCACTTATTCCAATGAGGGAATTTTGTGCCAAGACCCATAAACCTAGGAGAACCTACAGGAAGCCAGATTCGATAAGAAAGCGAGTCAGGCTACCTACTGGATCCTGGTGAATGTCCTCAAGAAAAGTAGAATTTATGGTGAGGTGACGAAAATGTGCCAAAGCGACACATTCAAAAAGAATATGATGGGCAGTTTCATCTGCCAAATTACACCTTAAACATAGTGGTTTCTCCTGGAGGATCCCCATTCTATGCAAATGTTTTCATAGTAAATCATGACCTGTAAGAGCTCCCTCGATATCGAGAAAAGCTGCAAGAGCCAATTCTCTCGATTTTAACCACTAACTGGTGTAAGGCAACCTCTGTAGATTTGCCCGGTTGATAGGCAAATTGATTAACATGAAAGGGACACTGCATCCCAATAGTTTCTCTAATCTGCCTATCAATAATCTTTTCAAAACATTTAAGTATGAAAGAAGATAAACTAATCGGTCGAAAACTTTTGGCCAAGTCATAGCGGTCCTTACCAGGTTTTGGAATAAAGACCACTTTGACCAACCTCCACAGATTAGGAATATAACTTAGAGCTAAACTGGCCCTAAAGATAACACACAGGATCGGTGAGATCACATCCGAGACTTGTATGGTTCAAAAGATTTAATTGCCCATACAACTTTATTACGTGTAATCACTTCCTTGGCCATAGCCCAGCTATCCCTGGAGATATTGCTGGAAGAATCCAGACAATTAATATCCAAGGGTTTGCAGGGCATGGCACCTGGGAAGCGAGCTGTCATAAGAGTCTCAAGGGCTTCTTTAGCATCCTTGGTAAATTTACCATCCGTTTTTTGGAGAGTACCAACAAAAATTGGATTATCTATCTTTAAAAATTTGTTGAGTCTAGCTCCTTCTTCAGTCTTTTGGACTGATTCGCAGAACTTCCTCCACGAAATACGTTTAGCCGTTCTAACGGCTCTATTATACTCAGCGAGGGCAAGCTTATAGCTATGCCAATCGTTGGTCTTTTTAGCTTTCCTAAAAAGCTTCCTAAGAACTCATCTACGCTGAGAAAGATCCTGATTCCATCAAGCGCGGCAGAGTCTACTTCTCTTTCTCAGCAAGGGGCAATTTTCGTGATACAACTCAACCAGGGCCTGTTGCAATCCACTCACACGCAGTTCCAGGTCAGTCGTGTCACGAATTTTGGTCGGAAGACTGGAGATCCGCGAACAAACGTCCTCACAAAATTGAGTCCAATTCGTTCGCTTCGGATCCCTAAAGGTCCTATCCCAGTCCTCATCTGCTAAAAGAGAAAAACGAATATGTTGGTGGTCAGCCAAAGATGGCTTCTCATCAACATATCATTTTTTTATCTATTTGCTCATATTGGAAAAACCAATAGTGATATCGATTACCTCCCTTCTAACAGATATGATGAAGGTTGGTTTATTACCTAGATTAAAAATTTCTAAGTTATTTTTTAAGATGAAGTCAAATAAAAACTTACCTCTCAAATTAGTGTTGGAACTCCTCCACATAATGTGGTGAGCATTTGCATCGCAGCCAAAAATGATTTCCACATTATGGCTAATCGAAGTTTCATATATTCTTCTAAAATCGTCGTTTATGGGTGTAGTCTCTTCAAATGGAAGGTAACCTGAGACAAAAATAATGTCTTGGTTTCTCCCTTCCATTTGAAGGGTAGTTTTGCTACGGCTAAGTCCGTGGAACACAGTTGATACATAGGCAGAGCATTAATATTATTTTTTATCAATAAACAAGCTCGGGGAGATGAGCATGAAAAATCATAAATCAGCTTACCTCCACAGTTGTTCAACCTCTATTTCCACCTTTGGAAATCCAAGGTTATTGAATTAGAGCAATGTGGATGTCCTCGGCCAGAAAAGTCCCACTGAGGTTGTCTACCGCCAGTTTTTTATGCTGCAGGTTAGCTTGAATGCACCTCAGCATCTGGCAGTGAAGATGTAGAAGGTTTCCCTAAAACCTTAGCTTGGATCTGAGACAGCCCAATATATAAAGACCACTGTCTATCTTTCAGAGTCCTCGCATCCAGTTCGGGAATTTACTTAAAATTAAGATTCAGAATGCCCCATTGCGTTGAAGTCAAATCCTTATTCTGGATTTCTATCCTTTTCAGGATATCTTTTCCAGAATGTTTACTAAAAAGTTCAGGGAGCTTTAAGATTATCTTGGTGGTTTTGACGAGTGTCTTCGCCTCACCCACCAAGAGAGTCTCCCCCTCCCAAGGATTAAACTTCTTGACTGTGGTAATCAGCCAGTCAGAAGTCGCTTGGTCCGCACAGAGCAAAATGAATGCTCCACCTTCCAAGCGACAGTACTTAAATTGAGGTCCAGTGCCTGAAGGCATGTCCCCCAAAACGTCCATCAGTTTCTCCTGGAAAGTTTCCAACTGCTGCTCAGTGAGCTGCTTGTCTGGATAGCCGTCCAGGACAACTGCCATTTTTATAGTTGTTAAAGCCTTGCAAAAAGTCCCAGCTTTGGGTTTCTTCACGGGCTTCTTGCCCTTTGAAGAAGGAGTGTTACCCTCAGACCTAGGTCTGTTGGTTGGGGTTTGCACCTCCTTTTCAGTGGGCGTCAGGCCGACCCTAGGTTGTCCAACGTTGGTGCCTTTCGCTGTTTTCTTCCTAGATTTACGGCGTTTAGCCGGCCCAGGAGGAATTTGTTTACCAATCACGCTGCTATCCTTGCCAGAGGCCGCACTCTGTGAAGAATGCGGCGCCTCAGGTTTAGAAGCAGCCGGCTGATTGGATTCAGTTGATATAACAGAGAGCATTTCTGCCATGTCAATATCAACTGTTAGTTTCTGGTGCCCCACAGGGTTGCCAGATGAAATTGGGGGTATATTACTTTCCATAAACTGGAGTAATAAGTGCAGGATTGACGGTCCATCCCAGAGGTGCCTAAACACCGGGATAAGGCTAGCTACTCCTGTGCGTCGCCAGGTAGACAGGAGGCTCCGTTAAAGACACTATAACCGAAGTGTCATCCACCCTTCAGCACGGGTCTCATAACACCTTGGGTTCGGGAGTTGGTCTGCGCCCCTTTATTGGATATTCGGGGATGTCCTAAGTTGTAAACACTTTAGGATATTCGGCTATCCGCCACCTGCCGACGCTCCCAGTAGCCGCTCAAGCCGATGGGTTCCTCTCTGGATACCCACCAGTTACCACATCATAGCTAGATTAATGTAGACACATTAGGTCTTAGCTTTTCAAACTTTATATGGCGATGCCCTGGCTTATTATAGCTATACTAAAGCAGCAACCAGGCGACACCCAGTTTGGAAGGCTGCATTAGGTGCTTCTCTAGTGAGCAACATTCCAAGCTAAAGTCTACATCTTGTAGTGCTTTTTATTGACATTTGCATTTACTAAACAAAAAATTAATTGTTGTAGATAAAAGATTTCTTTTTTATTTACATTTACTTCTCTGATGATAGACTTGGTAGGCATTGCTTTTATTGGCCTGATTGTTCATAAGTTTTCAATTAATTTTTCTTATGTACTTGATCTCACTATTATCCATTTTCAGGTTTGTATTAAAGTATTTTAACGCAAATCTCTTGAAGTTCAGAGCATGGGAGGGATTTCTGTGTGTTTGTAGGGGGGAGGGGGGGGGGAGGCAGGTCTGATATATATGTAAGAAAATAATGTGGAAGAGTTTATGAAATATTAGCTCTATCTTTGTAGAATAAAGCCAATACCAATACTCCAAGATTTCACCATGTATAGTAGGCCCCCGTTTTACGTCCTTAATCCATTCTGGAAAAGCAGACGTAAATCGAGCCAGACTTAAAATGAAACCCGATTTCCCATGTGGTCCAATTATAAAATTTATTCCGTTCTGGACAGAAAAAGTGACCCCTCCCCCCTCAAATTTTTCCTACAATTGAAAAAGGCAGAAAACGTGCAGTGACACCCCTCCCTCCCCAAAGTTTAACATGCTTTGCACAGTTAAGTTTCATTATTACAGACTCAAATAATTTTCTCTCGTGCTCTTTTCTTCTCTCCTGTCTTTTTCTTTTTTTTATAACTTTTTTACAGATTTTTTTTTCTCTCCTCCTCACTTTTTAATCATCAGAATCAGAGGAACTGATAATTTCCATCTCCTGTCCAACATCTAATTCATTCTTCTGTTTTTTTTGAAGGAGAAATCTTGAAAAAAACTGTCAAGAGTGGTCTGCTCCTCTCTCTTCCTCAGCTTCTGAATTCACACCCCAAACACTTCTGCCCCCCCCCCCCTTTTTTTTTAATACTGTTTTAACGTTTTACACAAAAACGCCATAGGGTACATCAACGCTTTTGGGTATATTGCGCATCAGCACCCTCGAATTTTCGTGCGTGGGCGAACGGCGATTCCGGACATAAGGCAGGTGCGGACGTAAAACGAGTCCAGGGGCGTAAAACGGGGGTTTTTAGACATCTGCCGGTGGACGTAAATTGAGGCAGATGTAAAATGGATGCCTACTGTATATCTGTTTTTCCAATCAAAATAAACAAAACAGTATTTGTATATAAGTTTAATTGCTCCCCCCCCCCTCCCTTCCCTTGGCTATGCTCATGAAGCTACCTGTTTAGCTGTACTTTACTTTGACTGGTAAGGAAGCATAGGAGATAGAGTGCATGTGATGTGGTAGGGAAGCAGTGAAAGTGCATGTGACGTGTTTGGATTTAAAGAAAAGGCAAAAAGCAGAAATTGAAACCCAAGTTTTTAGGAAGATTAGCTTAGATTAGGAGGAAGGCACTGTGCAAGCTGGTAGCGGCTCTATCATGGCATGGGGCATGTTTACATGGCATAGTTTGGGCCCTCTGAACAAATTGCTACCATTGACTGGGAATCGTTATGTCCAACTGCTTGGTGATCATTTACAGCCCTTCATGGTCTTCATGTATCCTAACAAAAATGGAATGTTCGAGGAGGACAATGCACCATGTCACCAGGCCAACATTACTTGTGATAGGCCAACCATACTATTAAGAAGAAGTATGATTGTTTTATTTTCGTTGAATTTTTGTCCTTGAGATGTGTACCAGTTTAAAATTTAAATACAGCTTTAAATACAGCTTTTGATATTTGCCCCAAACTGCTTATACCGCTTCAGTATTCTTCGTTTTCAGAATGAAATTAATAACTGTATAAAATTAAATATCGAAGAAATTGAGCACATACAGGAAATAAAAATTTTTCTGGATACCTCATGTGGCTCTGTACCTGTTGTTTAATCAATAGAAAAAATGAAGTACCCAGGAGTATAAATATAGAAAAATTAGTTTTTAGAGGCTTGATGTTGATCCTGATTGTTATTTAGATGACTTTTCTAGTAATTGAATGAATATTGATTAAGATTGTGTTCAGAGCTATTTAACTAATTTTAAAGATATAGTCAAATTATTATAGAATTTACTTATTTAAAGTTTCAAAGATGGGAAAAATTGTGCAAGAACATGTTCAATAATTGAAACTGGGTCACTAACAAAGAGAAATATTAAATTGTTATCTTAAATATTGATTAAAGTATAATCTCACAAAGTGGACTACTTTGAAAATGATAAAAATTAGTTTGAAATTTTGCGATATCAAAAACGACAGATAATGAACAACAAAGTAACTTTTAAACCACAAATAAAATGGTAGTGTAGATAATGAACTTCCATTACAGTAGAGCAATATTTCATTTAAAATAGTATTTTCTTTTCTATTTAAGCATAAGTAAATCTATCTGGTAGGCTCTGTAAATCCTTTTAAATGCAAAACTGACACAGCTGTGCATCTTTGTCTCTTAAAGTTGACAGTGCCTTAATAAAATAATTTTGATATTTAGTGCAAAGGGTTAATGAGATTTGTATTAAGATTTATTATTTTTCTTCACATAATAATTAATAAAACGTGATGGTACATTTAATGATTTGGTCTGGATAATTCATTGAGTTAAGTACAGTTGTATATAATGTTGAGCTGCATTTAAAATTACAAGTATGCAAAAACGATTCTGTTATCAGTTCTTATTAAATGGCAGTTATTGAATGTTGATAATGTGTAAATTAATGAGATAAAAATTGAATATAAAAATTTATGATATATTTTTTAATATTTGTTCAAAAATATAAAACCGTTTTTAATATTATGTATCCATTATTATTAAGTTTTTTATATGATACAAGGGAGAATCCAAAATTTTTACGATGAACATTGATCTATTTCTCAATATAATCATTCACATTCATTTGTCCCAATGTGAGACCAACTTTCGATGCCCATAGCGTAGAATTCGTTCGATTAGTAACGAAGTCATGACTGCACAGCTGTTTTCACCTCATTGTCACTTGAGAAGCGTGTGCCAGCAAGGTGTTGCGTTAGAGGTCTGAACTGGTGAAAGTTCGAGGGTGTCTGGATGGCATAGGACTTCCCACTTCTAGGACTGCATTTTTTGCGACACTGATGCAGCAACATAGGGACGCGCATTGTCACTAGAACGAAGACCTCGTCCATAGCCTTCTGCAGGCGCTTTTGGCACAGAACAGCTCGTAGCCGATCTAATGTGGCAGAATAAGCAGCAGCATTCACTGTTTCTCCTCTGGCCAGAAAATCTGCAAGAAGAACACCCTGGCTGTCCCAGAAAACGGTAACCATGACCTGTCCTGTGGAAGTTGTCTTGAATTTTTTTGGAGGGGAAGATTTGGTGTGTTTTTACACCAGATTCTGTTGCTTCATTTTGGGGATGTAGTGAAACGCACACTTTCACCAGAGATCTCTGGTGAAAGTGTGCTCAAGGAATGAGTGTCCCTCCTTGTGGTACCAGAGCGAATGCTCCAAACTGTATGCCATGTGGTCTCCATGTGCACTGGAATGAGCTGCCTAGGGACCCATCTTGCTGACACTTTTTGAAACTTAAGGTCTTCATGGATCTGAAAAGTGTGACACAGCATGACATGTGGGTAGGGGGAGGGGACTTCACATAAGTGTGATGTCACAATAAACGCCTTCAAAAATTCAATTTCTTTCATATTGAAATAATTTTTTTTATATTATTTCACATTATTTTATTTTATTATTTTCCTTTCAAATAGAAAATGAGATGTCTTTCTGATGCTATTGTCAAGCTATTGTTAGAAAGCACATTCTCGTTCTCCAAGAAAGCTCACGTTTGTTCCTTCAAGAAAGCTGCCTAAGATTTATATTGTCCCAGCCTTAAATTAATTAAGCAAAAATGTGGAACGGAACAACCAAAAAGGGGGGAATCTTTAATCCACAAAGAGAATTGAAATACCGAATACATATTTCGTCTAAGTAGCCATCTTCAGCAGTGAGAGACAAAAGTCAACTCATCATTCAAAGTTAAAGTTGACTTTGGTCTCTCATCGCTGAAGATGGCTACTTGATAGCCGAAATATATATCCGGTATTTCAATTCTCTTTATAGATTAGATGTTCCCCTTTTTTTGGCCAGCCTTAAAGGCCACCTAACAGAAAGATGCTGCATATAATTGGACTCCACCCAAACTAAATAACAACATGAAGCAACTTGCAGGAATAAAAACTATGCTGTCACTCTTAATTTTCTTGGTGGGTGGATGGACTCTTAACATGCTTTCGTCCAAGCTAAATAACAACATGAAGGAAAATGCAGGGAGAAAAGAGATGCTGACGGTTTTAATTTTCACAGTAGTGGGGATTCGCAAAAGAATATATCCAATTTGAAAGGCTATATCTTGGCAACGAAACAATTTATATTGCCACTCTACTTATCATCGTGAAGGGGACATTCTGAAGTTTTTTTTTCATTGCAAAGAGATGTTGGTAAGTGCTTGAATTCAATAAAATTAATTCGGTGACATATATGGAACCAATCCTCCAAAAAGATGGAATATCCTAACATTGGTTTCATCAGTTCGCTGAGAAAGGGTGCCATTTGCAAAGGCAAAAATCCTGGAAGGATGTCCAACGCATTCAGCAAACGTTACTCGCAGTCTGAGGAAGTCTACTCGTCGAGCTAGCTGGGAACTCACAAATGCCCCTTACGACATCGTGGAAAGTTGGTTATGAAACCTTACAGAATGCAGCTAATGCAAGCTCTGTATTGTACATTGTTAGGGCTTTTCGTAGTGTCACATTGAATATTTGTGATCATGTGGATAACCAAAATAAACTTCAGAATATATCCTTCTGTAAGATGCACTGATTAAATCTATTAATTGTGTAGTTTGGTAAATATAGCATTCCAAAGTTGGTATATTTTTTTGTGAACAGTTTGTATATCTCGCGTTTTTAATTATGCTGCAAGATTTATTTGGCCATAATCTGAAGAATTCACGTTTTTAAATACGAAACGTGTCTGGAAAGTAAGGTTACAACAGCTAGTATTCTTTCAAGAGTATGGCGGAGCGCACTTCACGTTTAGCGGGCACTTCTGAATCGACACAGCCATTGTAAACACATCTTTCTCGAACTAGACTCCACAGGGCTTGAAATTCAGGGCGGGATGGCGGGATTCTCGCCCAAAATTTTAAAATCTTGCCCAAGAAAACTTTCAGGAGGGGAGTTTCCCCGCCCGTGAAATTTAATCATATTAAATGTTTTTATGATTTTATTAAGATTTAAAGATAATGTTATTTTTTTCTTTATATCTTACAATATAAGTTTTGGATACGAATCTTTTCCGTCCATAAATCATTAGATTATGGGTTTAATTTGTCGTCAGTCATTATTGGTGAATTTTTTTCATGGAGATTTAACTTTTGAACCAATGAAATTTCGCTAGTTCCAATTGTCACCGTTGCGGTATTGTCAAGAGAAAAATAGGAATTTATTGTGTAGCTCATAGATTAGCATTGTGTTTAGATGATACTTCAAAATAGTGTCCAGAGATTGCTAAAATATCAAGACACTTTAAAATCCATTTTTATATGTTTTAGTGGTATTTAATTTTGTATAACGTAACGGATTATATAGATGAAGGCAGGAATAAAAGTCGAAACCGGTTGGTACTCTAATTTTTACAAAACATGCTGTACTGCAAGATCACAATTCGTTATGTTAATAGCTACAGTGCAGAAAAACCTCACATCTATGACTATTTAATTTTTTGTTTATTGAAATATAAGAATTTATTACATTTATCTTATGACTGAGTTTTTGGTATTTTATTATTTTTAACACATTTAATTTATGTACAAAACTTAAATTAAAATATTTTGAGAAATCACTTGTATAACCTATAACTTATTGTCTCCCTCCCAAACAGTTCAACTCCCCTCCATTTACAAACATAGGAGGGGAGGATCCCCTCCATGAAAAATTTGAATTTCAAGCCGTGACTCCATGTAGCAATGAGGAATGGCCGCGAGAGGGAAGTGGAAAGCTAACAGTTAAAGCCAGTTGAGCCAACTTAAGCACTAAAATATTATCCAATAAAGGGGTTGTAACCTTACTTTCCAGACACGCCTCGTACAAAAAAAAAAATCACTTGGTCTTCACACACTTCTCTCCCTTTTGGCTTTTCAGATTAATTTAAGACAAGACAACCTGTAAGAATAGCAGCTAAGATACAAAGAGGCTTGATGGCCATTTGCGCGACGACTTACAGGAGCAGTATGCAGAAGGGTGAATGAAGACAAAATTGACCAAGTATCCGGAGATCTGTGGCACCATCCTGCACAATCAAGCCATGTTTTGTCCATTATCATTGTACAGAGCACATCACTTGCTCACAGATATTCACTTCTGATAAAAACTGATGTAGTGTAATTCTGTTATCCTTTCACTAAATAGGCACCTTGCTCCGTTCAGTTTATTTGAACATAGCAAAGCCAGGTTGTTTACGGTAAATTTTAGAATAACCAAATTCAGGATTTTTTTGCCAAATTTGACTAAATGTGTAGGATGTAATTATTGAATATGCAAAATGTAAATGTATGAGAACATGCTACCATAAAAACAAACTATGGTTTTCCACTTGTTTTGCAGCGGCAAGGCAATGAAATCAATTGTTAAGAATGAAAATCAATCAAATCTTTCCCGAACTATGTTAAAGCATCATTCAAAGTTGATGCTCATCGGTTCGTGGTTATAGAGGCTATCGAGAATATACACACATTGGTTTTATTCTTTCTTGACTTCAGCAGTGGAGCACACACATCGAAATGTGTTTTCAAAACTATGGTAAAGCATATTATATAAACCAATATGGTTTTCATAATAAAATGTTTCCCATGTATGGGAACTTACGGGACACCCTGTAGATTAAGTATCTGTCCCATCTGATACTATGTTGATAAAACTTGTACAATTTTACGTTCCATTACATGGCTTCTCAAATGCCAAAACAGTGTTATCGATGAAGACACGCTACATTTAAAAAAAAACAAAACAAAAAAGAACAACTAAAAAAAATACCTTTGCTATCTGTGGCCTATATCAATAAATAATTACAACAATTAAAATTCTGACCATTCTGACTTTCACAATTATTTTTATTTTTCACAAATATGTTTATTTTAATTATGAGGATGAATCAAAAAGTAATTACACTCTGCACCATCTGTGGTCGAAGAGCACTGACACCCTTTGTTGTTTTTAAGGATGTTGCCTGTATGTCTATAATTGGAACGTGGCAGGACCCCACGTGTTCACGCGTTTACTGCGTATGCAAGAGTATTGTTGTCATGGCGCAGTAACTAGTTGTACACTCTAAGTTCGAGATTCGCAGAACAATTCGTTTTTTGTGGGAGAAAGGCTTAAATTGTAGTGACATCCATAAGGAAATTTGAAGTACTACGGGAATAATGTGATTTCTCGTCCTGCAGTTGTGAAGATGTCCCAGCGGTTCGAAAATGGGCGCCCAGATTGACAGACGAATATCGCGCAGGAAGACCATCCACGTCAAACACTCCCGAGCACATTGCATGCGTTAAGGAGATGATTCAGGACAATCGACGAATCAGAATTAAAGAAATTGCCAGAACGCTTAGCATTTCTTATGGGAGTGTGGTGACATGGTTGAGAAACGCTGGAGCGGATTTTTACCGCAGCGGCATGGAAAGGTTAATTTTACGTTCAGACAAGTGTTTACAATTGTTGGGTGATTATGTAGAAAAGTGAAATAAATGGTGCACGTTTCCTCAGAATGTATGTATGGGATCTTAACTGCATCTGTTTTTACTGTTTCAGAGTGTAACTTACTTTTTGATTCAATCTCTTAGTATATGTAACAATCAAAAGAATGACCGTTTTCAAATTGTTTGCAAACCGCCAATCCTAACAATGACTGTTTTCAAATTGTTTGCAAACGCGAATCCTAACTTACTTTTTGATTTACTTAACAATCAAAACAATGACTGTTTTCAAATTGTTTGCAACTGCCAATTCTAAAAATGGATTGGACAATAATGCTTCCTTATTAGGGGCTTTAGCTAAACCTATTTATAAGAATGCATGTTTGGGCTGTACGTTTATTTGTCCATCGTTTGCATGATAACTTAAAAATGGATTAACTTTTTCAAATTCTATTTTCGACAATATCATCATCAGTCTTATTTCTGCTATATCAATTTTTCAGGTTTTTTCGTGGACCCCTTCAAGTCGATTGCACGTGCTCTAAGAGAGACCTTAAAGAATACCAAGATAATGACATCTCATGTAACAATCAATTCATAGTGAGGAGTCAACAATGAATAAATTGTTACTTTATCTTTTAAGCATTGTTGACATGAGCACCTGCATGCGATAATCACGTTGTCGAGGCTCAGTTGCTCATGATACATTAATAATTGTACTTCTGCGTCACAATTAAAGCTCCTTCTTAGAATGTTTGCAAGATTTTTTTGGATAGTTAAATTTTCAAATTTCAAAAATCATAATTGTTAACACTTAAGCAAAAACCTGAAATTTCATTATATAAGTCCATGAGACTTCAAATTTTATCTGATTTACACATAAACAAAAATAAAATCTTACTTCAAACAGGTTTATTGTGTTTGGAAGTAACCAAAGATTATTGCTTTTGTTTTTAGGAAGGGGGGGGGGGGAAGAGGTGTATGATTTGCTGATTTGTATGGTGTGACATCTTAAAAGTGGAGAGAGTATGATAACTGTGACAGTGTGACATGGAGGGGGGGGGGATGGAAACTCCAAAAATAGTGTGACATATTTCTTGAAAGATCCCTACAACAATAAGGCCAATGATAAAGATGCATATGACACAATTCCAAAACAAAGTAGACATGATCGATTCCTTAAACGTCAAAAGATTAACAGCCTGTTGCAGGGTACATTTATCATTAAATGCTAGTAAACCTTCTTCACAAGGTGCATGCTATTTAATTAGCAAGCTGGCCACATCCTAATATTGTGCAACAATGAAATTTTTTTTTGGTTAATTTACTTTCTGGACATAGCTTCTTACTATTCTAGCTAGTAATATTGAACCACATGGACACCATGAACATTATTTATCTTCACTATAAAAAGGTGGTGGTGCTTATCTGTGTTGCTCTAGTAGGAGCTTTGAGCAGGATCAAGTTAAATGTTCGTTTGTTTTTAATTTTTGCCTGGCTTGAAAAGAAAAATAATTCTATAACACTTACAAGTTGTTACTTTACAAAATTTCAAAGTATGTTTCAGGAAACAAAACAAGAAAATATGAACATGAGGTCGAAAACATTTCTATCTAGAGTTATAATGGTCTGAAGGGGTCTTTCAGTGTATAAGAATTGCAAACTGTGAGATTTATTTTTATGGTATAACAAGACAATACACTTGTCATAATCAGCCTTGGTGGGTCAGTGGTTGTGTGATCGCCTCTGATGCCCGAATACGCAGTTCGATCCCAACTGAGGATGACTAGGATTTTTCCTGGGGAAATCCTGAGATCACGCACTTCCTTCAGAAGGGAATTAAAGCTGTTGGTCTCGTTAGTCGTTTGCCGACTGCACGTTAAAGAACCCTTGCGAGGCAAAATTTGGGGCCCCTATAACGCTGTACTGATATGATCATAGTTAAAAGGGAAGTTAATACCAAACCAACCAACCAACCAACCAACCAACAACTTGCTATAGCAAATGCTCAAAATGGCCTCCGTTAGATTTCAAAAAAGTTCGTACACATCCAATACCCTGCACATCGTCGCATGGATTGACAAACCTGTTGAAAAATACCAGTGTATGGCCATCAAATTGCAAATCATTAAATGCTCAGCCATTAATTGGCACTTATCAACAATTGGGCAATTCAGACTGTTAACAGGCAATGATGGTGCTCCAAGAATGTTTAGAATCTGATGTTAAAGAAAGCACAATTTTCTTAAGATGTTTCTTTGAATTTTCTTTTGTCCTAACTTGTCAAACTGTTATTACTCCAGAAAGAAGTGTTTTCGACCCCACGTTTATAAGATATTTCTACTTGTTTTGGTCCCTGGAATATATTCTGAAAGTTTGTACAGACCATTCAGAAATACCCTGTATAAAATGTTATTAATAAGGATACATTGAGATTAAAAATCAAAATTATTTTAAAAAAGAATTACTATTATCTGCATTAAGAAATTCCAAACTGAAATTTAAGATTTACGATCCATGTCATTTATATTCACGCGAACAAATTCAATATCAAATTAGATATTACAAATGATAACACTGTCCAACAACAAAAAAATTACTGAACAGAGAAGCACCGTTTCTAAGGTAATTTTTTGCGTAGATTACAAAAATGGTGCTCATTTTTGCCTATCAGGTCTCAATTTTTCGTAAATCGTGAATGAAATTTTTATATTTTTATGTAAATTTTCAATATATATATATTTTTTTATTTTTTAGCTACAAATAATACTTATATAAATGAAAATGCCTAGAGGAACTTGTAAAAACAATCCAGATAATTTTTGTTATATTTGTGGATGTGCAACAACAAAGGTTTATAAGCGAAATCATTTATAAGGTTTATAAGGTTTTCATTTAAAATCATTTTAATTAATTAAGTGAAACTATAATGTTTGGTCTAAAATGCCTTAATTTACAGAAATTATAAAATTTTAGTATGCGATTTACCAAAAATTGAGACCCGATAGAGAAAAACGGTTTGCGGATTCGGAATCAGTGCACCCAAATTACCAAAAGTCAACTACTCTTCGCCTAGTAATTTTTTGAAAGTTAAAAATTGTTGGACGGTATAATTGGTAACAAAAATTATTAAAATAAATCAAAGTCTTAGCATCTAACTTCAAGAATGCACAAAAACCGAATAGAAATTAACAAATTTTCATATGAAGATAAAAACTAGCATGAAACTACCCGTTGGAAGTCGATCAAATTTTACAGTATACACAGTTTCATTATATTCTGTATTATGGAAGCTGAGTTATTAACTTGTTGATCTTAGTGGTGGCATTTTTATTTCTGTTCATATCTGTTATCCTTTAAATTGGGGCCCACATTCATAAGAATTTTTTTGCTTAGAATAACCCATACTACATCCCCTAATAGTTTGTACATTGAATTTTGAATCATCCTATATACATTAATGTGGTTTATTGAAGATGTGGATCTCATGAAGTTTTCATCTTCATGTGAATTTTTTTTTTTTATTTTTTTTTTTTAATTTAGTTGCTGAGACTTATTTCTTTTAATAATTTTCGTATCCAGTTATCACTTGTAATGTTTAATTAGATATGAATTTGTTCCCGTGAATAAATGATATGGATTTTAAATCTAAAATTTCCGTTTGTAATATTTGTAATTGGGTTAATAGTAGTTCCTTTCTTTAAAATAATTTATAAACCTTTGCCTGTGATGTAATATCAAGACAATATCTGCTATAATAAAGTATGCATTGTTGCTGTAGCCATTCATTTCGTAAATTATCTTTAGTAACACTAGACCCACAATTGTTTGTTTTTAATTTTTGCTGCCTGGCTATTGCTTCCTTTCACTTACCTGATAAAATTTTCTGGGGAGAACACTGTAAGGAATAGATAATACATGTATTTGATTTTTCAGTTTGAAAATGGTACAATTTCTAAAGTTATAAATTTTTATTTTAGATGGTCCTATTTGAATGTTACAACTAATGGATCTTATCCAGATGATGTTCAAGCATATGCTGCAGGTGCTGTTGAAGGATACATCACTGATGATCTAATCTACAAAAGTTGGATCAACACTGTCGCAGGTTACTGTTCTAATGAATCAAGTTACTGTGATCGTTTACATCAATTTATCAACACAAACCGGGAATGGATGAAGAGCCAAATAATAGCACAACAGAATGATCCATATTGGCACCATGTAAGTATTTGTTTTGAGTATTCATTTAATTAAAATTAAACATCTTGCTTGTTAGTGACTCTTATCTTGAAAATGATGATGCATAACTTATAAAATGCACAACCCCTGTAATTATACCCATTCTGACGAAAGTATGACCGGACGTGTCCAGTTAAACTTGTGATTTCAATTGTTAGACATTTTTGCTAAGTAAAATTAACAATTGAAATTGGAAATTTTATTAGATATGCCCAATCAAACTTTCATTGGGCAGAGTATAAAAACTTCTATTGTGGAATCGTATGGACATTTTCAGAAAGTCAATAAAACCGATTGGGAAAAAAAATAAAAAACTATCCATAGTAACAGTAAAAATAACAAAAGAAAAATGAAAAGTACCTCTATAACTACAACAAATTTTAGGGGAAGTCCTGAACATATTTTTCTGTTTGAGTTTAACAGATGAGTAAAGGCAGCAAGCTGGATCAACATAGGTGCCATGTTTGGAGAGAATACATCAGGGAAAGCGTAGCAAGAAAATGGTTTTGTCGTTTCAGAGAGTGCTACTTTGATCTGAGTGATTCTTTATGTTCAAGAAGACCATTGGGCTTTGATAAAGAACGTTTAAACACCTTAAAGGCGGGTTTTCAAAATTGCGTTGTGTGCATGCATATGCGTACGTATGCGTTTGAAGGTCAACCAATCAGATCTCGTCGCACATCAATGGATCGCTCACGCACCAGAGTTCCCTTGGAGTCAACTTTTCAATCCGTATGGATGCGTTAAACAGATCACATGGCAAAATCCATCAATCATAGAGCTTTCAATCGTTTCATGAAAATGACGACTCCAGAACAACAAATGTGCGAAGACGAGCTTCTATGGATGTAATTCTAGAAGTACAAACATATCTAGTTCTTTATGATTCAAAAAATTCTCGATATAAAGGCACGAATCTACACACAATCTATTCCATGCTGCTGGAGCGATCTGACAAGGAAAGTGACAGCTTCCTAAGGCATGTTGCAACAACCGATGAGACATGGATTCATCACCATACTCCTGAAAGCAAGCATGCGAGCATGGAGTGGCGACACATGACTCACCACGACCCCAGAAATTCAAGATGACATTGTCGGCAATGAAAGTGTTGGCTACTGTATTCTGGGACATAAGGGTATCATTCATGTTGATTTTCTGGAAGAATGTCGAACCATAAATGCACTCGACTACTGTGACATTTTCAGGACGTCCTTGAAGCTGGCACTAAGAAAAAACGACCAGGACTCCTTACCAGTGGTGTTTGTTTTCTGCAAGACAATGCCAGACCACAAACAGCCAAATTGACTATGGGCACACTGATGGAACTCAAATGGGACATCTTACCACATCTTCCATACAGCCTGAATCTCTCCCTTTGAGACTATCACCTGATAGGTTTGGCTCCAATAAGGAAGTGAAAAAGGCTGTGCTGATGTGGTTTTGACATCAGTCTGAAGATTTTTACAGAACCGGTATTCAGATGCTCCCTGTGCGCTGGAAAAAGTGTAGAGAAGCAAGGAGAGTTCTTTGAAAAATAACTGGTGTGTGTGTGTGGATTATTTGTTTATTTAATTTTTTTTGTAGTTTCCTGATTTTATAAAAAACAAAGCCCAGGTCAAATTTTAACGCCTCTCGTAGATAGGCTTTGATCAAATAACAAACGGCATGACCTAACTGAGGAATGACGATGTACCATGTGAATTTGCATAGCAATGAAGTTGAAAACGTGCCATTCAATTGGATGAGTGTTTCATTGACTTCTGATGTTCTGAAGAGGATCCATGTCTTTTTGCTGATCTATTGATCCCATATGTGATATGAAGGGCGAACTCAGCAGTGGGTTAAATATTTTATTTCTCGACTTCTCAGATATCAAAGAATAAGATGGTTTAGACAGGAAGGAAGATTGAGAAAGTAATATGGTTACAATCAATCCACTTTTTCCACTCAAATACAAACAAATCACGGTCTTAAAAGTGAACCTTCAGTCAAAAAATATTTTTGATATTTTATACATCTAAGACTCAAAACACTAGTCTGCGTTGAAAAAGTTTAATATCTACCTTTATTTATTAATAAACAGCATTTTTAGACAAAAAATTATGGCCAATGGAGGCCGCCATTTTAACCCGAATGTGCAAAGGAACACAGAAATTTTGTGACGTCAGGTATGGCCTGTGCAAAACAATGACAACTAGATGAGAACGCACAGCTGCAGCAGCCGATCCAGCTTTAACAAGGTTGTAACTCAAATTTCTGCAGAGGGGAGGGAGAAATTGAAGCCAAACCAGTGAAACCGTTTACATTCTAGTTTTTATGTCGCCTTTAGTTTTATAGCAACCATATTCAATGGATTGTAAATATTAAGAATTACTAAAGGTTTTTTTCTCTGTTTTTGTAAAAATTAATTAATATCGCCAACTGGGTAAAGGTTAACAGTAATCTATTTTATCATTCACATGTTAAGCCTAAAGTGGTCAAGCTCGGCGATGTATGTTAACCTCATTCCTTTTATCGAATATAAGAAAAACTGACATTTCATTTTGAATTTCAAATCAGTCTTTGTATTTCAGGAGCCGTTCGGATAGTATTCTTCGTGGTATTTGTTCAGGTTGCCGATGAACGAAAACCGTCGGTACTGCGTCCCTGATGAACAAACAAACTTTAAGTTGCTGTTGCTTCTTGCAGTCCCTAACAATTCTCCCTTGAAATCTCTCTCATGACAGGATTCAGTAAAATTATCCGAACATATCCTATTTCATTTACTGGACAATTTTCCCTGTTAATGTTATGCAACCATTGCTGCAAGTTTTGTTTGTCGTAGACCGATTATTACAGCCATAAGGAAAGCAGTAAACCGTGTTACCGTAATTTTTGGGGTACAATACGCCCTTGCCGATAATACGTGCTCTTGTTTTTCGTGTTTTTAGAAAAATTCCAACCCATAATACACAATTGCGTATTTACACAATTTATGTACCTAACATAGCGATTCAGCATCAGGGAGTGCTCCGCCATATTTGTTAAAACGCACAGTGCATTATGGTCATCTGATTTTTAAAGGCTTTAAACTTTATATATTCCCATAAAATGAAAAATATAAATATTCAAAATAAATGATCATATAAAAGAATTTATTCATTACAGTTAAACTTGCATTGTATCAGAAATAAATGTATTTAAAGTCCTTCAAAATCGGAATCGTCTGTGTCTGAGTTCTTTGTTGGGCCTAATTACCATTTCTTCTTTCTAGTAGTCTTCGATTCTCATGATTGAATCTTCCACAGGAGGGGTAATTCCTACTTTCACTTAAGCATTCCACTTGTATTTTCTTGTACTCTGTCATGCAAATGAATGATTGCTAGATATCCACTTGATAGATGATTCAAACGTTTTATCGCTATATCTTTATAAAGATCGATGAGTAGCAAACATTGGTAAAACTGCGGAATAGCGTCCCCTAACTTCTCTGATTTATTGCATTTATTATTTTGTCAGCTCTAGTTAATGGCAAAGTAATTTGCCTTACTTTTAAACTTTATTATTACAGAGTTCACGCAGAATAACCACTGTTATAACCAGACATCTCAGCTTGCCGGCCATCTTGAAAAGTTGCTGAGAAAACCTGGTATCCCTGGTTTTATGAACTGAAAACAGAAGAGGGCCATCGAATTCGCTTTTGCAATAGCTTTTGCAATAAATATATGTGAAGTATATTTATATGTGGAATATAAAGTGAATAAATATAATGTTTACTGTATTTACCGTAAAATATTGTACAATAAAAACCAAAGGTAATACAAAAGTTTGTCAGCCCCAAGTTCTTTTGATGCCGCCCCCCCCCACTGTTTTCTTCTCCAGGTTTTATTATTGGTCTATTATATACATCGTCCATAATACGCAGTAATTTTTTTTTTAACTTTTTTAGCATAATACGCGTATTATACCCCAAAAATTACAGTATTTCTTGAAGCTGGAGCTGTGCATTCTCAGCGAGTTGGCTTTGTTTTGCACAGTCCATATCCGACGTCACAAAATTCCCGTGTTCCTTTGCACATTCAGGTTGCAATGGCGGCCTCCATTGGCTATAATTTTTTGTCTAAAAATGCTGTTTATTAATAAATAAAGGTAGATATTAAATTTTTTCAAAGCGAACTAGTGTTTTGAGACTTAGATATATAAAATATCAAAAAAATTTTTTTGACTAAAGGTTCACTTTAAATTGTATGATTTTTATATTGGATTATATCTTGATTTGCATTCAGGGTACCTCAGTTGATTTAACATTTTCAGCTGTTACATGAACTTGCATCGATACCTTGTACTATTTGGAAAGACTCCTTAACAGGTACATGATTGCCATTGAACTTTTATATTGATTTCTTTCATTATTATAAATACAAATGCAATGTAAGCAATTTCTACAAGACGCTAATCATAAAATCCATAAAAATTTAAGGTATGCTGTAGTGAGAAATACCAAACAGTATTAATCTGTTTATTTCTTCTTCAGAATATACAAGAAAGTATACAAAAAGTCCAATAGAAAATAATTTCTGTGTGGATGGAATTTATTTATTTATTTATTTATTTTGGTATATTATATTTTTTCTTTTTTGGTATATTTATATTTTTTCTTTTTCCAAGTAGATATCCTTACTATTAAGTCAGTTGGCTGGGTTAGAAGATGGCTACCAGCGTCGACAGAAAGAAAGGCAGAAAAGATATCCCAGATTTAAAAATATTTTACATACAGAAGATGCAATGGGCTTTATGTGAGTTAATAAATTTTCTTGGATCTTTAAAAGAACTATGTAACCTTTTTAAGTGCAATATGTGTGATAAGCAAATGCAGGAAATTTTACTGCATTTTGAGGTGGAAAGAAAATGTCTTGAAAATTAACTTATAAATGGTTGATTGTGAATGATTAAAATAGATTCTTACCAACTTTCTTGTATATCTTACAAAGATTTCTTTTCTTACCAAAAAAATCTTTTTTTTTTAACAGATTTGTTAAAAATGTAGGTAAGTGACCCCACAAAATAATAAAAGAAACTTTTTTTTTTTTTTTTTTAATATAGTTTATTGCTTTAATGGTAGCATAGAGTTACTAGACTCTTCAGTTATCAAAGTAAGGCTATGCCCATTCCAAGGCCGTACTAACTTTGGGAAATTGTCAACACAGAATTTGCCAAAAATGGCATGGTTCAAAATGGCAGCCAATTCCTCCCCTCTTTCCAAAAAAAATAATAAATATAAATTCTTCCCTTATAAATTGTGAAATAACATACAGCTTTGTGAAATCACATAATTTTTTGATTCTGCAAGTAGAAAGTAGATGGATATAGGAGAGAAGGATGAGATGCAAAAACCCTGGAAGAGAATTAATAATTATTATTTATTGCAAGTAGATAAATTATTTTAAACATTGATGTGAAATTGAACTGCTGAATTTTTTCCTAAATTTTATTGGTTAGCAACTATCAATTACAAATTTGATTTAAGTTTTAGAATACAAGATGGCGCAAATAGAAATTTTACATGACTAGTTTCAGCTCTTTTCTGCCTTTTTTACATCTGCATAAGAGATGATTTGCATAGGAATAAAAGCTGAAACTATTCTAGTCAAATTTCCATTTGCACCACGTTGTATTGTAGAGCCTTGATCAAATTTGTTAAAAATTACAATATAAAGACTGATTCATTACTTAACTTCCAATTAGTAAATCATAATATTTTCAGTATACTCAGGTGTTTGATATAAAATAGTAAGTCCTCTTACTCTAATAATTTATCATTCCTTTATTTATTAGGCTTAAAATTTTTATTTGCCAACTTTTTTTATCCGAAACTATTAAAACCTTATTCCTTGCATTTCTTACACAGTTAACACGTAGACAGGATTTTTTTTCCCTTTTCTTTTATTTTTCCCAGATAACAGCTATGTCCGAAAGTATATATTAATTCAAAACACATTAATATTTGCATATGATGTAAAACAATTGTTATCAAATTTGACATTAATTTCTTGGTACCAGAACAGGGAGGATGATTTCTTGGCGGTTCTGAAAGAAAGAATAATTGATTAATCATGAAACTTCATGTGCAATAATTTAAATAAGGAAGAAAGACTAGGGGAGAGAGAGAGAGAGAGAGAGAGAGGGGGGGGGGAGTTTGTTTCAAAATAAATGGGATGATAACGAATGGAACAGGATGATGAGGCTTTCAGTCAGGCATATGACCAACCTAATCAGCCTAAAGTTAATTGTCTACGGAAAGTAATGCATATTTTTCACAGCCTGTGTGATTGATTCCTAATTCAATGTTTTTATAGTAACCATTTATTTTAATGTAGGTCTTTGGCTGTAAATCTTTGTTTTGGTTACTTTACTGGTGTATAGTTACCCTCTTATGTGACTCACACTTTATCATTGTTCATGAGGGTTTTTGCATAGTTCACATGTCCTGAAGTGTTTTTATCGGGTTCATTAATCATTGTACACTACAAGCAATGATTGCCAGTGTAACAAAATACAATTTTAATAACGTAATTTTCCTAAATTATATGCCCTCCCTCCAGTTGACACACCCTCCTGCCCCCCCCCCCCCTCCCCCCAATTTTATTTTAAATCGTATTTTCATTGCTTTTATTATCAGAATATTAAATAATAATTATATTTAATTCTTAAATAATAAGAATATGTAGTAATGCTTATATTTTGTATGCATATTATATACTAAAAATTACAGTAATTTAATATAAAGAAATTGGAAGTGTAATCCAAAATACTGTGGTTGAAAATAAATTATCTTTCTGTACTTAAAATATGAGATAGGTTCAAAAAGTTCCTGAACTTTAAGAACATCCTTCATACAATCTTTGAAGCCTTACAGTTTTTTTGCACCATTATATTGTTACCAGGTTGAAATAAATCATGTGTACCTGCAAGTGTTCAAACACACACTGCAGGCATAGATGTCTAACATAGAGTGATGTGTGCGTCTCATTCATTTGTTCCAGACTTTTACTGGTGAAACGTATTGCAATTTTTGTACTTCCATGAAACATGGTGCTTTCTTTACGACCCTCAAACAAAAAGACAATCATTGTATGGAAAACAAGCTCGGGCCTCCGACCACAGAAGTTCTGTGCTGACCGCTCCAAAGGAATAGTTATTATGCTTGTGTTTATTTTTTTATTTTTTATTTTTTTTTTATTATTGCAAGCTCCTTACCTGCCTGACATGGCCCCATGTGAATCTTTTATCTCTTTCCGGGAATGAAGACAGAGGTGAAGGGGCATCATTTCCAATCAAGAAGAGATCAAGCTGGCTGCGATGGAAGCTCTGAAGAAGGTGGCAAACAAAGGTCTATAGCTTGCCTTCAACAAAATGTATGAACGTTAGCAAAAGTGTATAGTTGCCAAAGAGCATTACTTCAAAGGCCAAAGTGCTTAAAATATGCTGCACTCCATACATTGTTGGCAATTATCATCAAAATACACTATTCTGAAAATACACTAAATCATCAAAAATACTCAAAACTGTAAAGGAAAATTTGTGCATTGTGAATATAATTTATTAAGGAATTTTAATTAAAACTAATTAAATTTTATTCAACAAAATTTGAGTGAAACAAAGCATCTTCTAAGAGTCTTATACACTCTCCTTCCGTCTTATTTTATTTTATTATTATTATCATTGTTTGGGGAAGCCAAACTCGGATCAAGTCCGGAAGCCAATCGTTTGTTTTATTAATAATAATAATAATAATAATAATAATAATAATAATAATAATAATAATATTATTATTATTGTTTTCATTTTTTAGCGCTCATCGTTTGTTTGTGTTTTTTTTTGTCCTCCTTAAATGTTTAGCATTGTTTTTGTGCATGTCACATGGGTGATATCGAGAGTTAATTATAGTGTATTAATGAGTTATTTTTTTCTTAATATATGTACAATTTTTTTCCCGTGATCACGAATTGCTTCTTGTATATTTCCTATTTTCATACATTTTGTATGGCTTTTTTAACATTCATAGATACAAAAATAATACATATTTCTATATAATATTTATTACAAAAATTAAATCACTATTTTAACATCCATAAATTGATTCTCTGAAACTGGAAAGAAAGTGATTGTCCAGCTGTTTCATTTCACCAATAACCAATGCCCCATAATCAAACCCAATTTCAGATTCAGTCTTCAACTGTATTTACAATTGTTAAAAAAAAAAAAAAAAAAAAGTTTTTTTTTCCCTGTATATTCTTGGATATTTTATTTCTCGCAACAAGTCAAAAATGGGGACCGTATTTTACAAGAGGATAAAATTTTACTGTTTTTTTGGGCTCTGAAAGTGAAATGACATTATAAAAGTGTGCATTATAGTAGAATAAATACAGTAGTTGATTGCGCACTGTATTTCATTTTCAAGAAATTTTTTGTTGGTGTTTAAATTTTATGAAGTTTCTTATTTTTATGTTTAATTTTTATTTCTTTTTATTTCATTACTGCAGCATGTTTCAAATTTTTGGTGATCTTGAGGATTTAGAAGCTGTATTGAATAAGTCAGTTGATCATCGTAGACGAGTAAAAGGTTCAGGATCTTGTTCTGCATTAATAAAAGTTCTCCCAGGAAATGAGGACTTGTATATCTCTCAAGTATCTTGGAACAACTACCAAGCTATGTTGAGGATTCTCAAAAGATACAATTTGTTTTATCATATGACTGGTGCCAAAGGTAAGCAGATGTTGTTAATTACTTGGATATTTTTAATGCATATTATGGAATTTCTTTTAAACAAATATATTTTTTAATTTTTTGGCAACTAATATTATAAATGCAACATTCCAGGTGATTCAGTGAATTACTTACGATTATATTGGTTCATTAATCAGGAACTAATGAACATAGATCTTACAATACCCATTACAAATCAGGAATTTCACTCAACAGATGGCTACACTGTGTATGATTAAGTCATTCCAAGATGGCACCTATCCTGAGCATTGACCAGAAAACATGCTTAGTGGAATGGTTTTTCAAGCTGAAATCAATTTTGAAAGTGAAGCGAATGTTTCAAAAAGTGTTTAAAACAAAGAAAGCACCATCCAGCAGCACGATAAGAACATTCGTGAAGCAATTTCAATCCACTGGACATGTTGAAGGTAAGAAGAAAGGAAGGAGCAAGCTTCGTGCTTCCACACCGTAGAATGTGGAACAGGTTCGTGCAAGCGTAGTAGAGTCACCAACGAGAAAATCGGTCTGCAGGCGGCGTATGGCACTGCAAAATCAGTGTTCCAGCAGGATGGTACTAGGCCCCATACCACGAACTAGGTTCTGCATTTTCTCTATGGCAAACTCAACAACAAGGTCATCTCCAACCATTTCCCCAGCTCCCCATCAACGGATTCAGCTGGCCACCGACCAGTCCTGACCTTAACCCCTGTGACTTCTTTCATGGGGGTTCCTTAAGGAGAAGGTGTTCAGCACACGCCCCTGCACCATGGAAGAGGTCCGTCAGGCAATCACCGAATCTTGTGCACTGGTTGACAATGAGATGCAAGGCACATTGCTGCTAAACTTCACCCTCAGGCTTTGTCATGTTGTACAGATGAATGGAACACACATCGAGCTTGTTGTTCATGAGTTGTGAAATTCCAGTGTGAAATGTGTATTGTAAAATCTATATGACATTCCTATGTTTCATAATGTACTTACTTAGTGCTGCTTTTCATTTAGAATAAATTGAGATGCCATAAGAAAGTCGAAAGTCGCGTCTTGTACAGTTATAATGAAATAAAATTATTTATACCAATAACAATAAATGCGAGTGCTGGAACTTGACTGGTGTCATCTCAATTTATTCTAAATTCCTATGTTTATTAGTTCCTGAGTAATAAACCATTAGAATTGTACATAATGGACTGAATCATCCTGTATATAG
This sequence comes from Rhysida immarginata, assembly GCA_023313115.1. Lineage (NCBI taxonomy): Eukaryota > Metazoa > Arthropoda > Chilopoda > Scolopendromorpha > Scolopendridae > Rhysida > Rhysida immarginata. The sequence goes on from JAHWFO010065174.1 coordinate 860,921, forward strand.
AGATTTTTAAATGTTGAAGAAATTTTTGGTGTCTATCAGCAAAACTGTATATTTTGTGTAGATGACTTTAAAACATTTTTAAAATCATTTACTAGATTGTGGTTCTAAGCCCCTAAAAAAATCAAAATTTCAGAATGTAGCCAGTGAAAAAAAAATTCCTTTTTGAATTAGCGAAACAAAATACACAGGATGGACGAATAAGTTAATATTTTAAAAATACACAAGTCTTGTTAATATTTTAAAAAAATCACCAACAAAAAAAAGTTAAACTTGGAATGAAGTGATTTGCAGGAAATAATAGATGAACTATTCTTTTGTTGTTGTTCTTTTGCCGCTAGAGGGAGCCACTTTAGGGTGCTACAGTCAGTTTTTCAAAAATGATGGCTGTCAGTGGAAAAAAAACTGTGCATGGCGTGATATATAAAAGGTGATATTCAGAAGACATGCTTGGACACACAAAAGAAGGAAAGCACTGTACGGTACTTAAAGTGAATGAACTGTAAGCAAGCCCAAAATATTTGTGTAAGATTAAGCTCGTACATGAAGTGCATAGGCGATAAATAGAAAGAATTATCGAAAACGGGGAATAATTCCCAAGTGGCATCCTCAGATAAACTGTGACAGAATAAGATTCTCTTAAGAAACATTAACAAGACCTATTATAATTAAGACTCAATTCTCCATCATCTCCTTCTATATTTCATAATTTTTAATACCACATAGTTTAAATCATATTGCTTCTCATCCCACATTCTCATTAGTCAATTAATGTAGCTTACTGCAAATAGACGTTCATTATTTTAATTAAGCATGTATGTTTCTCGGCCAGGTCTGAAACCACGCATTTAAATCGGGTCACCTTTCCTCCCAATCACACTTTCCAAGTCTGGTCATCAGCCAATACATGTGCATTGAAGTCGCCCACGAAGATGACAGAATCTGCACTCCCTCTCCTGCTAAGAGCAGCATCAACTTCATCTAGAAACGGTGGGTACTCTCTGAGTACATTTGGAGCAACAAATGGGGAGAGTGTCCCTATCTGAAGCCTCAGGAGATAGTCTTCCACCTAAGGGGTCCAATCTGCAAAATAATCTGCCATCCGTGGATTTGAGTATCCCAACTCCCGCCTGGGAAATCATGCTAGGGTCGACACCTGAGTAGAAAAGCTTCCACCCTCCTAAGTTCACAGTTCTAGAACCCGTTCCTTTCGTAGAGGTAATACCTATGTCGATATCGTTTGGCTTCCTCCACTAACTCGGATTCCTTCCCTGTATGGAGAATACGTTCCAAGTGCTGATTCCAAGTACCCCTCTTGTTCATTATCTTTATGGACTGGATAGACAGGGGCAGCCGAGGCGATGAGCATGTTTCTTGTGGGTGACAGCTTGGGGGAGATGCTACTCTTTGCTGATGAACTTGTCCTCCTTGGGTTTTCTCACACTAACCTTCAGCATGCACTAGACCGGTTTCAACCAAATGTGAAGAAGCTGGGATGAAGATCAGTGTGGCTAAGACTGAGGTTCTGGTCCTTTCAAGACAGCCTGCTTAGTGCGTTCTCCATGTTAGGGAAGTCCAATTGAGACAGGTGGAGAACTTCTTGTGTCTCTGTATTGCATTCATGAGTGATGGACAGCAGGAAAAAGAATTGGATGCTCGGATCGGTGCAGCAAGCTGTGTCAACGTGAACTGTGGCGATCCGTGGTAACGAAACGCTAGCTGGGAAACAAAGCCAAGCTCTGTCTTCAGATCTATCTTTGGCCCCATTCTTACCTATGGTCATGAGTCTTGGGTAACGACTGAAAGAGTGTGATCGTAGGTACAAGCGTCCGAAATGAGATTTCTGAGAAGTGTGGCAGATGTTAACCTACTATAGTTCATCAGGGAGAGTTGTAATTGGCCAATCAGAGAAAGGTTTGATCATGCGACTGATCATTCCTGGTTTACAGATCTTAATTGTGAAGCGTTATATAACATTATTTTACTTTTTAGTGAAACTACGTTATACTGCAATTTAAATTAAAAAAAATAAGAATACGCTTAAAGAAAACTTATTTCGTCATGTAACATAAATTATATATGTGTAACTAATTTTATTTTATTTATTTTTATTTTGTTTATGTCATGCATTTTAATTTATATTCTATTTAAAATTGCAAGCAATTGAAGCAACTAAATTGAAGCAGGGATGGATGAAGGTAGTTTAGTGTTGATTGAAGTCAATATATCATTAATTTTTTATTCTTTAAAAAATAACTTTCACTTCTTTTGCTATTTTTTTTAATGAACTAGAATTAAAAATGAATTGCAATTAAATATTTATTTACTACAAATATTTTAATAAAAATTTAAAAACAAAGGTTCTGGCCTCTTTCATTTATTTGCTGGCCATTAAAATGGTCTTTTAATGAATTAGTCTTGAAAAAGACTGTTTATTAAAACAATCCAAACTAGGGAGATTGCGGGAGAACGTTAATGTCATCAAATGTACGTGATGGATCCCTACGTAGCACTTTATCTGTCGTAAATATCGGTATCGTTGAGCTACTATATCTGTACGCTCAATATAAAACTTTCGATTGTCGATTTTTCTGTATTTCATACGCAGTTTTTCATGTATGATGACGGCGAAGGAAGATCTTGACCCACGGTATCCAGTCCTCTCTTTAAAATTCGTGAAAACCTTTGTAATTGTAGGATAATCTTCTTCTCTGTGTATTTCAGCAACGCATGCCCGTGCAACAGAAAGTTCAAATTCATCCAAGTTTTTAACTTGTGACTCTCTTACCCTCTTTTTCCCGGCTGTCGAAAAAGGCGAAGGGCTTGTCGCGTGCGCTTGCGTCTCCGAATTAGGCCTATTTACATCCTGAACGATTCTTCAAACGGATGTCGCCGATACTTGTTTCTTTATATGTTTCTTCTATTAAAACAGAAGTGCTTTTTATCAGGATCCTTATCTTTGAAATAGGAATATACAATCCACACAATCTCCCTAGCTTGGCTGTGAAGAGTTCGTCCTCGAATTGCAACGGTGTTAGGTGTTATAGATGAACCAGCTGACTGTGCACGTTGTGAACGGATTGACACCCGCGTAGAGAATGAAGAAACCCCATAATTTATTGCGCGTCGATTGCCTGACATGATTAATCGATATCAACACTAAGCCACGCCTACTCCAACTCTCCCTGGACGAACTATAGATAGTGCACAGCAGCACAATAAGGGAGTCTTTAAGTGTTGAGCCGCTACTTCTCCGCATTGAGAGATCTCAGCGCCCTGGTATGGTCACATGATACGGATGCCGCAAACTGGTCTTTCTAGGCAGTTATTTTTCAAGCCTGATTGCGGAAGATCGCGATCGCTGGAGATCCTCCATAGGGCTGCTGCCCCTGCGACCCTAACGGTTAAGCGGGTTTGAAAAGTAAGTTAGTTTGTATGGTTCTCCTTGACTTTCATTTAACTTAGATATTATTTCATTTAGTATTCTGTCTACTCCGTCATCTCGGTTAACTTTAAAGCTGTAGAAAATACAATTGCAAACTAACAAGTCACTCTGAAGAAAGGTGCATGACTTGGTTATAGTGTGTGACGAAAAGACATACAATCACGATATAACCAAATACCAAAAACTTTGAATCTTTCATGTCAGAAAGTAAAGTCTTTGATATAAAGTTATTTTTACTTTTCTTAGGCACTCTACTTATTAGAAATGAATCAGTCATTTCAATAACGACATAAGTTATAAAATTTGAAACTTTTCAGGAATGAATAAAAACCTTGTCACATAAAAGTATCGATATTGTTTTTTTTTTTTTTTTTTTAATAACTGATATGGTTGTTTAGAGCTTTAACTTGCTTGTTGCATCAGGAAAGTCACCGCAACCAGACGTGATCACGTGTGACCATATCATGTGCATGGCAATTGTGCGGTCGTTACGTAGTTACTTTCTAGACGCAGACTAAGTCATCGAAATGTACATTCATGATACGAGGGAGGATTGAAAAGTAATTCACAACAATTTTTTGTGGCAACATTTTTAATAATAAGCAAATATGAAACCATACACAAGAAAGCTCCAGTTTTGTCTATTTTTTGACATGTGCATCAAGTCTCTTGACACATTTCTCCCATTGTGACACTAGATTCAATACACTTTTTTCTGATGTATAGCCACCCGCACACAGCCAATGTTACCTTTTCATCTGAATCCAAGTGTTGGCCTCCTGGGAATTTCTTCATTGGTCCAAAGAGGTCATATTCAGATGGTGAGAGTTCTGGACTGTAGGGTGGATGTTTGTGCTTTGTCTGAAAAAAACCACTTGGAGATGTTGCTACGGTCCAGGCAATCAGCACCATACACCTCCAAAATTTCCTTGTGGATTTCACTGGCATTTTTTCATTGATGATGCTAGCAAACTCACCATCTTTACTCAGTAGTTATTGGTCTTTCTACTGGGGACACAACTGATCAAGCCATTACAGTCTGTAGCGAAACTATCAATTTGTCAACTTTGAACATCCAGACCAAAATAGTATGCCAAAAAAAAAAATTGTTGTGCGTTACTTTTCAATTTTCCCTTGTAATCCATATTAAGCCCAAGGGTCATGTGAAACTTTCATTCTTACATTCGTAAGTTTCTGCCTGAATTTTTCATTGTCATCCACAGCATTTCCAGAGCATTGTTGTCTGTGAAAGAAAAAAAAAAGAAACAAACTGTAAAAAGAATTGTTGGAAAGAATTGATCAGGATTCTACATTTTTGAACACCATCTTGGTTTCTGAAGAAGCCATGGACAAGTGAAAAAGCATAATGTTGTGGACTATAAGCATCTTATGGGCATGTCATTTGCTGAATGACAACTTTCCTAGCTGATGGATCGGATTAGATGGACCAATACCTACGGCCCTTTGTGTTTGCCAGATATTGTACCTTGAGACTCATTTTTTTTTTTTTGTAGATTTTATGGTACTAGAGTGCAAGACTTGCGTACACAAATTGCGAACGCTATTGCTAGTGTCTCTCCCAAAATGCTGCAGTACACCTAAACTGAAATCAAATATAGACTGGACATCCGCCATATCTCGCAAGGAGCACATGTATGAAGTCTGATGATTTTGTCTACAAACTTCAACATACATAGAACATATAATTACTATGTAATTACCAAAGTACGCTATAAATACTTATTGTAACAAAATGAAATTAGGGCATTTCAAATGGAACACCCGGTAAATTACATGATTAGTCATGGTTAGTCGTATGATAGTTATTTCATATCTGTTAATTTAAATGGATTTTTGATAGCTGGATGCCTTGTTTTCTTGAGACTATCACGAGTTATTAATTATGTTTATAATTTTAATGGAACAAGAATAGCGAATTACTGTAATCATTTATTAAATTGATGACGCCCTAATTTCCAAGATATAAGTATGTATTTTTTTTTAAATTATTTAAAACAAGAGTGAAAGTTTTTTATATTTAATCTTTTTGCTGTGTAAAACTGATATATCCACACAAAATTTCATTGTCTTTACCTGCGGAAATCAGATTCATCCCACACACAGGCTTTAGAAAATTCTCAGTATGCTGCAAACAGTGGGTAATTTCAGTTTATCAGGAATAAAATTAAATTTAATTACGCACTGAAAGGGTTAATAGATTTCTAATGTTTTAATTTTTATAATTCCAAACAGTCAAATTTTAAGAAACAATGAATCCTTTGTTTTATATAGATAGTAAACCTGTTCCTGGCACACAAATGACTTTTTCATCATATCCTGGTTTGTTAACATCCGGAGATGATTTCTATCTTATTTCATCTGGATTGGTAAGGGTTAAAATCATTTCTTGCATGATCATTTAAAAAATAAATAAATAAAAAAAGATCTACTTAAAAATTCTTCCTATTATAAGCTTTCATTTCGTAAAAGATTTATGATCCATTTGAAGACAGTTGTCTTTGCCTTGAGAGATAAATTAAAAGAACCTGACTATAGTAGTTTTCTTTTAAATTGGCGACTCAAGGTCATGCTGTAACAATGGTAATCTTCATCTTTTAGAGGCTATTGAGGTTATTTATAACTGAAGTAAACCATTATTATCCTGCTTTCTGATTACGAGATGCAATCTAAGTATATTCGTATATTTTAATGCTCTAAATACAGGTAAATACTTTAGTAACAAATGAATTAGTACCTAGAGAATGTGACAATAGTAGTTTCCATCTTGACCAATTGCCCGATGCTTCTATTGTTTTAATAATAATTGTAAGATAATAATAATATTATAATAAAAATTGTAAGATTTAAAGTAGCAGTATTTTTATCTTTAAATAATAGAACTCTATGTGGAGGCTAGAAGGGGAAGCGTGTGACATTGAGCCGCCAATTTAAAAGAAAACTACTACAGTGATATCTCGATTTACGAGTTTAATTCGTTCCACGGCCAAGCTCATAACTCAATTTGCTCATACATGTATATCAGATCAATTTTCCCTATTGAAAGTAATTGAAATGTCATTAATCCGTTCTATCCTCCCAAAAAACTCCCCAAGTTTTTCTTATATGCTTTTAAAACATATTAAAACAAATGAATTGGTTTTATTAATTTAATACAGAATAGCACAGTTACAGTACAATTACGTACTGTAGCTATTACTCATTGTCATCGCCACTGATTTTTGCCCTTTTCGCCACGCTTTCCTCACTTTCCACAGGGCGTTTCATTAAAAACTTTTCCAGGGAGGTTGTTTCTTCCTCCCTTTCTGCTGCATCTGTAGCCCCTTTAAGTCATCCATCGTCAGTTCCTTGGAGTGTTCTTCGAGGAGTTCGTTCATGTCTCCGTCATCCATCTCTATGCCCATGCACTTTCCGAGAGACAATCTCCTCCAACACTGCTGCTTCGGGTTCAAATTCTTCGATCACAACCTCAGGCCACAGCCTCTTCCATGCAGAGGTCTTTGTAACACCATGCCAGGCCATATCAATAATTCTGAGGCATACAACGATGTGTTCCTTCCAGAACTCTCTAAGAGTGAGGTTTATGCCCCCCTTACCTCATAGCAGTGACAAAACAGGTGTTTGGTGAAGAGCTTCTTGAAATTAGAAATCGCCTGTTGGTCCATGGGTTGCAAGATATGGGTGGTGTTGGGTGGAAGGTAAATGACCTTTATAAACTTGAACTCTCGAGAATATCGTCTTCGAGGTTCATTGGGTGAGCAGGTGCATTCTCCAACATGAGAAGGCCTTGCAGGGGCAAATCTTTTTTCTGGACATACATCTTAACAGCAGGACCAAAGACCGAGTTTACCCACTCCACAAAGACCTGTCTGGTGACCCATGCTTTCAAGTTTGCCCTCCATATAACCTGAAGTTTTTCTTTTAGAATCTTATTCGACTTAAAGGCTCTGGGGTTTTCCGAATGATATACAAGCAGTGGCTTGTTTTGCAATTGCCACTTGCATTGGTGCACAGTGCAAAGGTTAATCTGTTCTTCATGGGTTTGTGCCCTGGCATCTTCACCACCTCTGCCGTTATGCAAGTCCTCTTTGGCATCTTCTTCCAGAAGAGCCCTGTCTCGTCACAGTTGAAGACTTGCTGGGGGATGTATCCTTCGGCTTCTATCACTTTGGCAAACATTTTGAGGTAGTTCTTTGCTGCCTTCATATCCGAGGTGTCTGACGATGGAGTGAATACCAGTCCTCTTTCTAAAATTGTTGAAGCAGCCTCAACTGGCTTTAAATGACTCTTCTGATTCCTCGTTCGTTGAAGTGCTTGGGTCTGCTACAGCAAATGAGCGTAAATGGCTCGTGCCTTCTCGCAGATAATACTTTGTCACCGTATCTCCTGCGAGCTGTTTCTCCGTCAACCACACAAATAGAAACTTCTCCATGGTTTCATGGACAGAGGTCCACAGCTTAGAAATTATTTTAACGCCTTTGGCTGGCATTATAGTCTTTATGAATTTTTTCTGCTTCAGTATTGTACATATCGTAGACATACTATATTGGTACTATTGGTACTACCTTGCTAAGTCGACTACACACACACCTCGCTCATGCTTTTCTGTTACTTGACGCTTTAATTCAGTGGACATCATCCTCTTCTTTTTCTCAGCATTGTCCTTTGAACTCACTTTCTTAGGACCCATAGTTAGAAATGATTTTGGAAAAATAACTGCACAAAAAGCATGTAATGCCGCTGAAATGCTTTCAATGGTGTGTGATACTAATGCGTGGCACCACTTGACCTCAATGCATGAGATGCAGAATGCTTGCTGGATGTTGTGACAATCGCTGTGTCAGTATCTGTAGCTCGGATTTTTGCTCGCATGTCAAAACAAAATGGCCGACCGAGGGCTTGTAACTCGAAACTCGTACGTCGGTGCACTCGTAAGTCGAGGTATCACTGTATAGATCATTGTCAGAATTTCATGATTCTAAAAGGGTATTGGGAAAAACGTTTTCCCCCCCTCCTTATTACCATATATAACAATAATCGCACTTTTAAGCAAATTCCACATAGTATTCAAACACTTAAAATAGGTGATTTTGGTATGCCACAGTTAAAGGGGAAGTGTAGCCAAAATGAAATTACAGTTGGATATCTTTAAATTATGTTGCTGATTCTTAATATGGTGAAATTTTCTTCAAAGTATTTGATAGTAATTAACAAAAACAAACATCACACACACTATTGTTCACAGAGATAATTTGTCATACAATTGATAATGGTTGTATGATGTGCCCCCCCTCCCACGTCAGTGATGGCTACAGAAACAAAGGGCAGCATGGCACGCTCGAAGACAATGGGGCACTGAATGTCTGAAAGGGGCACTGAAAGCAGCTAAATTCTTGCTTTAAAGTTAATAAAAGTACATGGGCATTTCAGTGACCTACATTTATATTTTGAAGGCATAATGCTAACTTCATAATCCTTATGCAATTAGGGCACGTTAAGGCTTTCTAATTTCTTCTAGGCTAATCTCTTCCTTACTTTGTGATGCCACAAAAAGACATCATCTGGTCGTACAGTCCTCAATAGTTTTTAAAGTACATTTTTCAACAATTTATGCACTTATTTTTGCAGGATAAAATTGCGAATAATGATTGCATTAAGATTCTTTAAACTTTATACCTTATACAGTTGATCTGTATTATCCCTCAACATTTTATTGATGCTAATTTAAACATTAAAGCTTATTGAAGAATATTTCTTCTCGCAGACGAAGCTGTTTGTTTTGACAGTAAAGCGACCACAGGAAACCACAACACACGAATACAAAAGGCTCGACTTGTCAGTGCGGAAGATTAAAAAAAAGCTCAAGGAGTAACGCGATAAACAGCTCGTCGCGGCTATCAACTAAACTGATGCAGTTAGTTAATATTTTAAATGAATGTATAGGGTGTTGCAGATAACTACAAGGCAGTATAATGGGAAGCCTACCCGCTCGATTGCAGGGGCCGGCTCGACATCAAATTATAATTGGGTAATTTTATCAAATACACGACAGTTATGACGTTCACCCCCCCCTCCCCGACTGTGGAAACTGCTGGTTGCTGCAGGCCACCTTCATCTCCCTCCATTTTGCCAATCGACCGAGCCGGCCCCTGCAATCGAGCAGGTAGGCTTCCCGTTATACTGCCCTGTAGTTATCTAGAACACCCCTGTACGTAGCAGTTTAATTAAAATGTTTAGGCTTTAAATCACTCATGCCACAATGATAAGCTCCAATGAATACTTAAGCTGCACATTGTTGCCATTTATTAGTTTCAGTTTCTTGCGCTTGTGCAGCACCGAGGGGTAGCGTGGGGTCGAGGAGCAGCGGGGCAAGGGGCACAATGGTGCTGCGCCACGCTGATTTTGCCTAGTGGCATCACTGCATGTAAATGTCATAAACGTAAACATCATCTAAACGTGGGAGGGGGGAACGTCATACAACCAATACCCAATTATGCACTTACTGTGAAGGGATGCTTGTCAGGGTTCAGGCCTGGTACTGAGGGTAAAACATTGATACGGATTCAGATTATTACCCTTGCAAATACCTTTAATATCACTTAAATAATTGTAAAGTACCTTTCAGCATAACAAAACAGAACCATAATTACGTGTTAATTATCTAAGCTGACTAAAGCTCTACATAAATGTTTTGGAGGGGCCCCTCATATAGTCAAATTGGCTAAATTAAATTACTACCAATTCCTAGGCTTCATTACATCACCACTTGGTTTACCTATCTCATATAATATTATATGCAAAACCATAACACCACTCTATGGGGTGGGCTCTGAATTGCTGCTCATACTGTGCACTGCATTCTTTATGAGATCAATCGTCTTCCTGCCACCGTTTGGGGCGAATTCAGTACTGTGATGTTTTGGTATAACACTCGCTGTGGGATAGCACACACATCACGAACACTATGCACAATGTCTCCCACAACGTCACGTGATCCCTTTTTTGTCTGAACTCTTACAGTTCCAGATGGGGAATCACTGTAACCCTCCACAGGTACACTATTCCGCTCAGTTCTCAAGCTTGCCCAACCAGGGCATCCCACTCATTGGTTACAGCTACAATAAAATTCTTCAGGGAAGTCTTCTTTCTTTTCTAAATGTACATGCTTGCACTGAACACTTATGCTGAGGCGGCCCGACACCAGTCTATTTCATTTAATGCGAGCGCAGACCAGTCTATTTCATTTAATGCAAGCGCAGACCAGTCTATCTCCGATCGAACACTATTGTTATGCTTTATACTCTGCGACACACAAACGTCTGTTGATGGCTCCGACAAAATCCACATATAGGAACAAATAAATAAAGCAGTCACTCACCTGGGATGTCGTCTCAATTGGCAGGGAAAATTGTCTTTCCAGCACCGACGGACAATATCTTACTCATGGTGGCACGCTGCCATGATGTTCGAACGTTCTCGATTTTCGGCCTATTTGCAACATAAAAATGCAACATTGATACTCAACAGGTATTGAAATTAAAATATATTTTCAAATAGATTTAAACTTTTAACATCAAATAATGTTTTTGTAACGGAACGTTAAATAAACTGTACTTTCTCCAATTCTTTCTGTTGGGCTATTGTTCTGAACGGATATATATGCGCCTCAACACCCATTACACGACGTCTCCTCGTCCGTACCCAGTACCGAATACAAAAAAATTCCTTATAATCCTCCATTACCAAGCAAAAATTTATAACAATCATCTAGATTGGGAGACTAGCATCATTTTCCCTGAAATCTCATCCAAGAAAACAATGCCAGCCCCCAACAATAGCGGTCTCTGTTGCATCTGATGATTCAATGCAAGAGCGATCGCTTTAAAAAAAAACAATGTAAACAATAACTCCATAAACGCACTTCCCTTGCCATAACGAGGGTGCTATTTTCATAATAACAATGCAGCAACAACCTATTAAACTATTAAAACAAAAACAAAGGTAATGGTAAGCAAATAACTCCTATGCAATTATTTATTATTTAAAAGCACGGAATTAATGCTTCGTTTCCGCCGGGCACATGTGACGCTCACTGACATGGAAAGTCACATTTGAAGGGGTCTTGGCAGGTTACGTAGGAGAGAAGCAACACTATATTCAGACCAGAATCCATAGAAATGCATGCAGCGCATGAACACAATTACCGTTCTTGCTACAAATATACATGTACTATGAAATTTCATCTATATTTTCATTGCTGCTGACATTTTCTTCATCAGTCTGAGGGGCATCAAACTCTGGTTTAAATGCATAGGGATGTATCAAAGTTTTTTCTTCCACTATTTAAATTTTTATACAACTTTCACCAACACAGCTGCTATAGGGAAAATAAGCACTGTTGATCAGACCGCTTAGCGATGCCTGTTTAACACGCCATCAGGTTGCATGACTGGCCTACTTCTCTCAATGTGCACTACATAGAGTACCTAATAATGTTCAGTTTTTAGAGATTGTTACTGAGCTATTATTGAAACAAATTATATCTTTCATATACCCATTAACAAGTTCTAGACACATTCATATTTGCCTTTAACTATATTTTTTTTAGCATTAGTCTAGGTTAGAGGTATAATTTACTGTTAAATATTAATTCACAACATGTTGTCTTGTGAGAGATGCATTCATATTTAAATCTGCAACTCAAAAAAATTAATTTAACTTAAAAATTAATTTCCAACCTTGGTGGAAACATAAAAGGGCATAATGTTAATGTGTGAAAAACAATTCATAAATTGCCCCTCATAAATGTTTATTTTCATGACCTAGGGGCTAACATCTTTCCTTTAATATTGCACCACAGAATAAGGAAAGACAAACGACATTCCCTTGATTTACTGAGGCAAACCTGCACGAGTGTACTCTAGCAGCGAGGCTGTAACACTAACTAGCAGACGATACGATCACAGCATTTCTCTATGGTGCGACAGGGTAACCACCCATTATACAGGGTGGTCATAAATTATTAAGCACATTTTGACAGTGAATATTTTATTAACCAAGAAATGTACACACTTCTTGTGAACATCATTGAAAAGTACAACTCAAACAGTTTTTTTCCGTAATATTCCGAAGTTACAGCACTTCCACGTGTGCTCCTGCAGTGACTCGCAGAATATCCATTCGATATTCGATGTATTCCGCAGCATTTCAGGTGTCACTGTTGCAATGACGGCCACAATCCTTTCCTTCAATTCATCAAGATCACGCACTTTGCCGGAGTACACGCGGTCCTTTACATATTCCCACAAGAAAAAATCGAGTGGTGTGATGTCAGGAGATCGCGGAGGCCATGAAATCGGCCCTCCGCGGCCAATCCAACGACCAGGAAATTGTTCATCCAGGTATCGCCGCACAATCGTTCCCCAGTGTCGCAGTGCACCATCCTGTTGAAAAATATCATCTGGTTGTCGGTTGTTCAAGCTGCGGTATAGCATAACATTGCAGCATGTCAAGGTACGTGATGCTATTCACCGACTGCTCTGTGAAGAAGAATGGTCCAATCACTTCATTGACAGTCAACGCGCACCACACATTGACCTTTGGACTATCTCTAACATGTTCACGGACTTCATGAGGGTTCTCTGATCCCCAAATGCGACAGTTGTCTGTTCACACGCCCGGAAACATGAAATGTTGACTCATCTGAGAAAGTTACTTTATCCAAGAACGTGTTGTCCACATCAATTTTCTGCAGAATGAGCTCCGCGAATGCAAACCGTTGCGGTTTATCGTCGGGCTTTATTTCCTGAACAATCTGAACTTTGTAGGCATACAATTTCAAACGCTTATGCATCACTTTCATCACCGTAGATCGTGGGACTCGCAATTCCAAGCTGGCGCGCCGAGTTGACTTCGTAGGGCTCTGTTGGAACGCATCTCGCACCTTCTCAATGACTTCCTCACTGACGGTAGGCCTACCAGCACCTTTCTTGTGGGCTACGCTTCCAGTGTCCTTAAACTGCTGATACCACCGCTTTATGGAATCCTTTCCAGGAGCAGGTTGTCCATATTCCAAGCGGAATTGCCGTTGAACTGCTATCACGGATTTCTGCTCATGAAACCAAAGAACGCACATTGCTTTCTGCTGCACGGTCGCCATTTTCGCGTTTTGTGTTCCTACGCCAAACAGTGCTGCCGCCTGGTGGTGATAGTGACACCTGACAAACTGTTTGAGTTGTACTTTTCAATGATGTTCACAAGAAGTGTGTACATTTCTTGGTTAATAAAATATTCACTGTCAAAATGCGCTCAATAATTTATGACCACCCGGTATTATTAATTTTTGGCGTATGTTAGTGAAATACTGAAAACTTTCACATCACCAATATGCGTATCTCGAAAGGTAATTACTGCTCTGCAATGTTATTTCTACTTTATTTGATTGTCATATAAAAATTAATTAAATCTCATGAAGCAAGTACATTTTCAAATGTAAAATTTATGCTATTAAAACTTGAAGAAATGATTTAACTTTTTAAAAAAGTTAAGCAGCCACTATTATCTGTGTGCAGAACATTTCTAATGTTTTTCTTTCTTTCCTTACACTAGTGTTGGATGTTATGATCGAAATCATATTTATTTTTTATCTGTGACATTGGCATAGTTGTTAAAAACCCTTAACTGCGCTGTTGTGTACAATGTTGAGTTGTTTGGCGTTGGAGAATGTTTGTTCATGAGAGGCCTTGGGGCGACAAACGGGGGCATTTACTTTTCTCCCACCCACCCACATGACTGCTGCTTAACGAGATCGAATTAGCGAGATTGTAGGCAAGTGAGTTTTACCACCCAGATAAAATACCTTTTTTTTGCATGGGTAATGTCCATGTTATGACCTGTTTTGTCATCATAACCCATCTGCTATCATGTGTTGAACGCTTTTTGGGAGCGGTGACAAACAATGGCATCATTTGAAAAATATCTTTGGAACTCGGTTTGTAAAAATTCAAGCTCAACACGACCTTTTTAAACATTTCACCTCACCTGTATACAAAAAGATATAGAAGACAGAGGAATGACGAGAACTGTTAATTCTTTATAGGGTGTTGCAGATATCTACAGGGTAGTATAACGGGAAGCCTACCTGCTCGATTGCAGGGGCCGGCTCGGTCGATTGGCAGAATGGAGGGAGATGAAGGTGGCCTGCAGCAGTCAGCAGTTTCCATAGTCAGGGAGGGGGGCCTGAACGTCAAAACTGCCATGTTTTTGATAAAATTACCCAATTATCATTTGATGTTGAGCCAACCCGTGCAATCGAGCGGGTAGGCTTCCCTGTAGTTATCTGCAACAACACCCTGTACAAAACCCTCTTTGTTACATTTTTTTTTAGTCCTTAACCGAATCGTTTTCAACGTTTCCCTAACCTCTCATCATGTGGGCTATGCCATAACGTGGATGTGATGCCGCATCGCCTTGCTGTTTACTGTTAGTATAACCCTGCTGCTACTGGCGCTGCGAGCGCTGCATGGTTTTTGTGCCTCACACGATTGCATAGGAATTGACGGGAGTGTCGCTTCTGTCTTTCCTTATTCTGTGGTTGCACAGTTAAATGATAGACATATCCTCAGGAGTTTATTAGACAAAATAAATACAGTGGAATCCCATTTATCCAAACTAATTGGAGTTTATGGAAACATTATAGTAGATAATGAAGTACTAACACAAAGTTTTCTGGCCAATTTGACCGTATTCCAAGCTCGATCAAGATGAATAACTTTTAAACCCTATATTGTGGTAAATGCTTTTGGTTGTCTACATATAGAGGAGTTCATTACTGAAGTAAGCCGGTTATTTTGAAATGCCCTGTATTAACTAGAAATATCTGAATTTTAGAAGGTCACAATGACACATCTGAGGATGCCTTAAGAGTTATTTGCAAAAAATCTGATGAAAATTTCAAGTCCAAGACACTCAACCAATTGTGCTAGTTTAGAACCAGGAATTCCTCATCATCTGTTTGATATGCTTTTGAGACACGGTTGATTAAGAAGTCATACAATTGTTGAGAGCTAAGTTTGAGCAAATCAGTGAATCTGAACATGCAGTTCACATATGGGAGGAATTCAATTGTCATCTCAGTGTTGCTTGTGTTGCTAGGAAAAGTCAAAAAGATCATTTACAAGATGAGAGGTTATCTTTGGCTGAGAAAATATATCACTACTGTAATCACCATCTAAACTTGATGGATATCTTGAATAACCTTGTATTAAATGAACCATTTTTGATAATCTTCTATTAAATGTGCATGTGCATACTGTAATGATGAATAAATAATAAAGTAAACTAATATTAATTTCCATTAGGTTACTTTGGAAACAACAATAGGAAATGGAAATGCTGATTTATGGAAATATGTTCTCCCAGTTGGATCAGTATTGGAATGGATGCGTTCAGCTGTAGCAAACAGGTTGGCTTCAGATGGACGGACCTGGACCAAATTGTTCATCAGATTTAATAGTGGCACGTATGTATAATTTCAAATGAGTTCATATGAATGAGGCAAACAACTAGATGAGCCTATGTGAAAAATGCTTATACAGGGTGTCCCTAAAGGTCATTTACAAACTTTACATGCTGGTCTGTCGGACCATGACGAACTAGTTTTACATAAGAAGTTGTGTCCAAAAACGCGACCAGCCACTGCTAGCGGGCGATGTCCGCAGACGTATTAGAGAGTGGAAAGCGGGGTCCCCTGACCTGACCCCCTTGGATTTCTTCCTACGGGAATACATGAAGTCCTTGGTGTACAAGACATCCGTAACATCCGCCATCGACCTCATCGCCAGAATTGTGGAAGTGGCGGCATGTATCCGTGACACATTTGCACAATTTGAACAAGTCCGTGATTCCATGAGTCGAGGTTGTGAAGTATGCATTGTGGTGGATGGATGGAATTTTGAACATTTTTTGTAACCGTGATCCCTAAGTTTGTTTTTGTTAATAAAATCATGTTAACGTTTTTGCTTGTCAGTCATGTTGTTGTAGCACTCCGTGGTTTGATTTTCGGACGCAATTTCTTATGTAAAACTTGTCCGTTATGGTCTGACAGGCCAGCACGTAAAGTTTGTAAACGACCTTTTGGGACACATTGTATAGAAAAAAATTCTCGAATTAATGATAGACGGTTTAATTATTTTTACTTGAAATTTGTATGTTAAAATAAATTGTTTAAAATTTGTCTTTCACTTGAAATTTTGTAAATTTTTTGTATTCAGTACTAACAATTTTTATATTCTAAACATAAACAAATATTTGCTAACATTAGGAGTTTAATAATGTTAAGTATGTCACATAATTTATTATTGTTTGTAATTGCATTACATAAATTAGATTTGACATAGTTATACAGAGTGAAATACACCGAGTGGGCAAAAAAGTAGACCTCCCTTATTTGAAACCAGTCCGAAAGTGACGTAGAGTGACTTTACAATGCAGAGCTGCTTATATAAGGAATGCTCAGCTTCGGATGACGTAGTTATCATGGAAGTTAATGTCAAAATGGGCAAGACGAACGATTGAGAGTGAAAAGGGGATGATCATCTGTGCAAGAAGAGCTGGTGCCAGCATCTCTGAAACGACGACTGTTAGGATTTTCTTGCCCTACAGTATCTCAGGTATTTAGAGAGTGGCAGTTGAGGAAAAAAGCTTCAAGCAATAAGGACTATTTTGGTTGAAAGCGGCTACTGAACAAGAGAGGTGAAAGGCGAGTAGCATGCATAGTCTGCAGCAACAGAAGGGCAACAACACGACAAATTACAACTGAATTCATTGCAGGTGCATTCCAAAGCATATCCAATGCACAAAAGATGGACTTTGCAAAGGATTGGCTTCAGCAGCAGGAGACCATCAAGAGTGCCTTTGGTATCACAGAACAATGGGAAAAGGCACCTGTTGTGGGCCCAGGAACGACATAATTGGTCACTTGAGGAGTGAAAAAAAGTAGCCTGGTCTCCGATGAATTTTGAAATCAGATGGTGCAAACCGTATGAGTTCATGAACCCCTCCTGTCAAATGACAACTCTTCAGGCTGGTGGCCGTGCAATTATGGTTGGGGAATGTTTTCTGGAGTACAGTGGGTCCCTTGATATCTGTGGACACAACTCTGAACAGCGTAGCTTACCTCAACATCGTTGCTGATCATGTGCACTCGTCCATGGCTATGATGTTCCATTCTAGAGAGGGCTACTTTCAGTAGGACGAAGTCGAAAGATCACTTCAAAGCTTGGAAACGCCACCATCAAATCTGACCCAATTTAGAGCTGCCATTACGTCAGCATCTGCCAACCTTACTCAGCAACAGTATCAGCATCTTGTTGACTCCGTGCCAAGAATAATATCGGCTGTGATCAGAGCTATGGTAATTTTCAACAATATGTATAACCTTTTTCAACAAAGGCACATTCAATTTCATCAATAATTATTACTGCACACTAAAGACAACCAAATTCATCCATTGTTTTAATTCATTACTAGTAAATTATTTTTCAACTCATTATAAATAATGGTGATAGACATTTGATTTCGACAAAGCAAATTTATTTAAAATAAAAAAAAGCATTCACGTCCAACTCCGCTGTTTGCATGTGCAATGAAACATTCTTTTTCAATAAAGATCATTCATTTTCAATTTTTCACAAGCACATTAGCATTTTTTTATGGCCATGTCAAAATGTAACTTTAATTATAAAGACCCTGTATATCTTACAAAGGCTTGCTTAATTGGTCAACGTTACCAAAGAACATTCAAACATTAGAGCCACATAGAATATTTAGAAACACTTGAAATGTTATGCGTCTTCCATTATCAAATCTTAGAACGATCATTGAACTGTTGAACCCATTCTTGTCGTATTCTAATTCTAATACTAAGTTTGTGGCACATACAGAAGATCTAAATGATAATGGCCAGACTTAAATCTAAACAGATAAAATAGTAGATAACAGGAAGGTCCAGAGGGACCACACTATGGAATTAATTATTTTTTAATAATATTAACATGGTTGCGTTTGCATAGCAGAGACGGAAAGCTGAATGGCCCCTCCATTGTGTTATACTACTAACCCATTTACTGTATTGTTAATTCTTCTGAATATTTTGTATTTAATGCTTGGTATGATTGAAATTTACAGTTTGTAAACTCTAGTTTTAATAACGTATTCACCGCATCTCTACTCTGTTATTTGTTTCTTTATTAGTTTTTCTGATGTTTAATGCTAATAGTTACTAATTTTTGATAGAATGTTTTGCTTTGTGTATAAATACATTGCCCGTAGGGACCTAACTCATCTGTCCGTGACCATACCGCTCCCTGATGGGCATTGAAGTAAATTTTATTATTAACAACAAATAAATAAATAAATAAATAAATAAATAAATAAATAAATTACTTCGCAGGGGAAATTCATTAGCCAAAAAATTAGCCCCCCTCCCTCCTTGTTAGGAGAGGGGCGGGGATAACTTTGAAATCTTAAATAGGAATCCCTATTTTTAATGATATATTCAGATTGTACATAACATTTGAGAAATGTTTTATTCTTGGTGTTTTTTCAATTGATCCAACAGTTTTGGAGATAGAGGCCCTGAAAGCTGGAACTTTTAAAGTTTTGAACCCAATTTTATCGATGAGAGATAGTCTTACAAACATTCCTATTCTACTTTTTAATGGTCTTTAAAATCCAGTTAGAATTTCAAAAATCCAATATTTTTCAATACACTCGCACAGATCCTGCCTCCATAGGACTGCTGCTCCCAAGACTTTGCTTGTGCATTAAAAAATTTTGAATTTTTGAAATTCTGATTTCAGATTCTTAAGAAGGATGACCTTCTATCTCTTTGTCTTCAACGTTAAAATTGGGTTCAAAATGTTTAAATTTCCACATTTTCAGGGCCTCTATCTTCTAAACAGTTGGATCAATTGAAAAAACCGCCAAGAATAAAACATTCCTCGAATATTGTGTACTATCTGAATATACTAGGTAACCAAAAAAAGTTCTTGCCATTTTTAATTCTGGAAAACAAAATGATGTACACAAAAAGTAGCGTATCGCTAGTCCCCAAAATGATCCCCATTGGCATCTAGCACCTTCTGCCAACGTGTCTCCAGTTGATCAATCCTCTGGCTGTAAAACTTTCTGGTCTTGGACTCAAAGAAGTCTGTGAGTGCCTTTCGCAGGTCAGTATCATTGGTGTAAGATTTTCCACGAACATGGTTGTCTAGAGAATGGAAAAGGTGATAATCCGTTGGAGCAAGATCTGGTGAGTAAGGTGGATGACACAAGCCAAGCCGCTTTATGGTTTCCCTGGCCACCCGTGCCACATTTGGCCAGGCATTGTCATGAATGAAGAGTACCCCTTTGCGATTCACCAATGCTGGCTTCTTCTGCTGCAATGCCTGTTTTACACGTTCCAACTGCTGGGAGTACAGGTCCCCAGTGATGGTTTGGCCAGTTGATAGCAGCTCGTAGTGAACCATTTGGCATCTAGTCCACCAGACAAACTAGACTACAGGTTCATCAGAAATGGCAAATTCTCCTGACCTGAATTTTTGGGACCAATGCCTTGCGGTGCGTTTATTCACAGCATCATCCCCAAACGCAAGACACATTCGGCGACTTGATGCTTCTGCTGACATGCCCACCTTGAAGTCATAAAGGAAACAACACCTAACCATCTCCTTCGATACCTTCATTTGTCTTTACTTCTGCACGAGATGTGATTGATGTGAATGCCCAACAGCCCTATATTTATACAGGCTAACCTTACTGCTCCCCCCTGACAGATTTTGGACCACACTGTACACTCATTTGCATATCTTCTATCACTTCCTTTTATGGCAACATAAAATGGCAAGAACTTTTGTTGTTACCTAGTACCATTAAAAATAAGGGTTACTATTTAAGTTTTCAAAGTCCCCCCCCCCCCCGCCTCACAAGAGGGGGTTAATTTTTGGCTAATGAATTTCCCCCGTGAAATAATTCACTTTTGATTTTGGACATACTTTCGTACAATACTTTGTTTTCAAGATATTTCCATGTCTACACTTAAATGAACCACCTAAGTTTTTATAAAATAACTTTGTCAAGATCATAGTATTTTTTTATACAAAGTATTTATAGCACTAGGTAACGGCTAGGCCCATTCTATTAGGTCGTTCATTAAAAAACGGGCCAGCGGATATTATAGGAAAAGTAATGTATGCACGAACCAGGAGACTGGGCTAAGATGTAGATACGAACCTGAAGAATACTAAGCAGGTGCTGTTCCCCGCTGTTGGCAGCACTGTCAAGCACAAAAATTAAAAACAGATGACGGGCAAACAGCGTGGCCGTCCAGTCAGTCAGTTGCTGTGATTGCGACGTGAAACAGTATGTGCAAAAGTGGAAATTTTAGGAATTTTTAAGCCATTAGCCACGAGTTGGTGAAATAGGCTGCAAAAACTTCCATATCTGCCTGATCGTGTTCATGTTTGGCAGAAAAAATATGAACATATTCCTGACAAAAATATTAGACATTTCTGTGAGAAGCAGAGACCTTTCCAATGGAAAATCTATTCAACTGGCCATTCAGTTGGTAGACAATGGTTTTGTACTTTCACTTAAGTAGTGTTGGGCCAGATTTATTCTTTGGATTGAAAGCAAGATGGGAGGAATGACAAAAAGAGGGTCATTATATTTGGTTAAAGGAAGTACCTGATTTTGCTAACATGTTATCCAGCAGAATCAACCACAGGTTTTAGACAGTACAGTATGAGAGAACTGTACCCAAAACAGACAAGGGGTGCCATTGAGTTGTGTGCACAATGTCAACCAATTGCTTTAGTCCCAATAAGCTAAGTGCCAGAAAATATAAGTTTAGAAATGTAAGAGGTATTCCAAGTTTCATTTATGCTTATATACAATACTGGACAGAGAAAAATGAAACACCATGTATGAGATATGGAATCTTTATGAAAATATTTTTGCATGAAAATACATGATAAATAAGTTATCTACAAAACAGGCACCCACATTTGACAAAAAGGAACATGTATAGACCTTTATTGAACATGAAAGTTCAATTGCGGTATAGTCCCCTCTGGCATTTGGGCAGGTGGCAATTCAATATGCAGGGTGATTTACATCGAATGTAAAATACTTAAAGGGGTTATTATAGAGGTTAAGATAAACACAAAACGTCCTATGAACATGGGTCCAATTTTTATTTGTTTGCCAGTTATTACAGTAAATGTATCTGGTACTTCACCCTTCTCGTGAATGGGATTAAACCAAGGTGAAATCCACTAACTGAAGGGAAGTAATGTGCCTGATGTAAATGTAACTTCATAAGCAATTTATCAAACGCATGATAGCATCATGAACCACTTGACGTCCACAGAGTTTGCTGACGTAGTCTTTGTGTATGGTTACTGCAATGGTAATGCTCTGCAAGCAGCTAGAGAATACCGACGACGATTTCCAAATCGTCATCAACCATCACACCGTGTTTTCTCTTGAACCTTCCAGCGACTTCGTGACACTGGTTCAACGGTCCATGGTGTTGCTCGAGCTGGTGGCCCAAATGTACGAGGGAACATTCCAGGTGGTAACAGAGTGTTGCATGCTGTGCATATGGATCTAACCACAAGTACTCGACACATTGCAGCACAACTGAACCTGACACAGAATTTTGTTTGGCGAACTCTGCACGCAGAGAGACTGTACCCATATCATTATCAAAGTGTTCAAGCACTCCAACCAAATGATTTACCTGCTCGTGTAGGCTTTTGTCAGTGGTTACTGCAGCAAGTAGCGAATGATAATGAACTGATCAGCAAGATTTTATGGAGTGATGAGGCCACGTTCACCCGGGATGGTATTAACACATTCCATAATCAACACTTTTGGATCGATCGAAATCCATACGCAGTCCGACAGCGACATTTCCAGCAACGTTTCAGTGTTAATGTGTGGGCTGGCATTTTCAATGGCCAACTACTGGAACTGGAGTTTCTGCCGGAACGTCTGACTGCCCAGCGATATGCCGAGTTCCTGGATAACAGATTGCATGAACTCGTAGACGATACACCTCTGGCTATCCGTCAACAAATGTGGTTTCAACATGATGGGGCCCCTCCTCATTTTGGTAGAGTCGCTACTGCATGGCTTAACATGCACTTCCCAAACAAATGGATTGGACGCCATGGACCCATAGCATGGCCACCTCGCTCACCAGACCTTAATCCACTGGATTACTATCTGTGGGGCCATTTGAAGCAAATGGTGTATGCTGTCCAGATAGACACACGGGCACAATTAGTGGCCCGAATAACAGCATCGGCTAAGGAAATTCGTAATGATCATCAGATCATGAGACACGTATACGAGTCCTTAATTCGAAGATGCAATGTCTGCATACAGGCACAAGGAGGCCACTTTGAAAATTTACTGTAACTGGCAAACAAATAAAAATTGGACCCATGTTCATAGGACGTTTTGTGTTTATCTTAACCTCTATAATACCCCCTTTAAGTATTTTACATTCGATATAAATCACCCTGTATATTATGCTGTATACTGAATTGCCTCCTCTGCCATTCTTCCAACTACACCCAGAGTTCAGCAAGGGTCGTCCCAGGTTGCAGGCAGTAGCAAAGACACCTGCCCGGATGGTCACACATGTTGGCTAAAGATCTGGTGATCTTGCAGGCCAAGGTAGGGCTTGTCGAACAACGGCTGTCATATTTGGGCGAGCATTGCCTCCTGCATTTGGTATGCATTGGAGAAATGGGAGAAAATGGGGCTGAAGGATCTCATGGACTACTGGCGAGGTGTCATTGTACCCTGCACAAACACCAAACAGGTTCTGTGGACACAACCAATGGCTACCCTCAACAAACTCCAGCTCTTGGATCTCTGTGGTATTCCACAAGATGTGCCAAATGGTTACAAATACCTCTGTGACGCCGTGTCCTAATCCATAGTGCCACCATCCGAGAATGCAAAGTGCCACCATTCCTACCTCCAGTCCTCATGTTCTCTATATCACAGAAGACATGCTTGATGATAGATCAGTGTCAATGGCAACCTGAGCAGAGTACATCGTGCCTGTAGTCCATTTTCATTTAGACATCTCCAGATGATCTTGTGGGACAATGCTCTTGCTAGAAAAGGCTGCATACATTGCATGATCTGTGTGGATGTTGAGGTTAGACTGTCTCATATCTTCTGATATATATGTGATATATATGTGATATATATATATCTTCATGGTCTGTGGTGCGACGCTGGCTGCCAGACCCTCGTCTCCTTGAGGTGTGGCCTTCCTTTGTACATGCTGCAATATACCGTGTCACGATGCTCACTAAAGGGTTCACGTGACAGACAATTCGTTGAACAGACCAATCAGTCTAATGCAAGCCCACTATTTGGGCCCTTTCAAATGGCTCCAAATGATGATACCACGGTTGCTTTCAATGGCCTGGAATCCTCTGTGATCACTGTGTTGTCCAAACAGTTGTGATTTTGCTGTTTGTGCAGTGGAATTTTATTTGCATCAGTGTGATATGTAGACACATGAATATCACAAATTCTGGTTACGTCATTCAGATGTCAATAACATCACTTAAACGTATCTTCAGGCACTACTTATTGACAAACTGGTTTGTCTCTGTGACATTTTTTGGGTGCGTTTCACTTTCTCTATCCAGTAGTGTAGTAATGATGTTAGATGCAAAATTCATTGTAGATCTAACGAAGCCTTACATGAAAACTATTCAGTGTGTAGTACAGGCTGGAAGGGGAGAGGGGGGATCCATGATGTTTCATCTATGCTGAACTGGGGTCCTTAGATTGAGGAGACTTCACAGTTGAACCAATAGCTGTTGTACTATATCTGAATTCTGGATGGCAAAGTATTACCTTATATTTAGAATCTCGAGGAGAAACTCATTCTGGATGCACCAATATTCCAGGATTACAATTGCAGATGCCACAGGACTAAAACAAGTCTCTAATTGATATGACAAACCTGCAGAGAGCTTCTCACATCTTGACTGCCAGCAAAATTTCTAGATTAGAATTTAATTTGAGGCTTGACTGCCAGAAAAATCTGTAGGGCTACATGGGACAAAGTAAATTACCAATATATTTATCTGATCACTTTAACTAACAAGGAGACTCCACGTACTCTGATAAAAATTATTCTACAAGTAGTTTTCACTAAATTAAAGACCCATGCAAAGCCATTCGATGCACTTCTCAAAAGTTTCCAAGAAAAAAATTCATAAATGCTCGAATTGTAGCAGAGATTTTTATCTTGTTCAGGGGTCTAGTGGTAAAACGTTTGAATTCTATTTTGCAGGTACGAGTTCAGTTCCCATCTTCGAAATTTTTTTCTCTTTGTAAATTTTTTAAACTTGTATGGGAATGTGTAACTCGTTTACTAACAAGGAGAGGGCCCCAACGAACAATCGAGTTTTCTGATGCCCTTTGGTAGGATGGTAGTCTGATGTGCCCTTTTTGTAAAACCAAGTGCGCAACCTCCAATTTGGCCCTATTTTCGAGAAAATCCCTTTTAAAGTCTGTCTTATGTTACTAGCGTAAACTGCATCTCGACAACTGTAGATGTATTATCACAACTGCGAGCAGCCAAGTAGTTAACGTTCGAGTGTATGAATCTCGAGATCGTGGGTTCGAGTCCACACGTTGACTTTTTTTTTTTTTGTTTTAATTTTTATAACGCTGCTTTTAAAGACCGACAGTTCTTTCGGTTATTTCCGGTGTGGTAAGCTAATCATATAGACGCTGCGATGGAGTCGATACCAAGCACTTTTGGAGCCTGTGATAATAGGTCTACGTCTTGTGAAGAAATTGAGCAAGATTATAGAACAGCAGAGCTGCCAACTCTCCCGATAATGGCGGAAGACTCACGATATATCTACCATTTCCCACCTCCCGATACAAAAATGTCAATTATTAATAAATATCCCGAAAGTTAATTGAAGTTGTAAAATTAAAAATTCGATTGAAAGATTCTCTTTTAGAACTTTAAAGTTTAGTTGAAAAATATCCGCCATTTATCTTTGCCATGATTCGCTATATTGAAATTACGTCACAAGAGCGCTACTATCTTTTTTGGATCGTCACAAGGGCGCTACCGTCTTTACTGGATCGTCTTTTCATTGAACACGAAAATTTGTTTCTACACTACGATGCGAATAAAAAAATACACAATCATTAATATGAGTTATATGATTACTGTTAAAATTCTTCTATTAATAAAATTAGAATTTAATGAGGTTGTCTCCCAGTTTATTTATACTGATGTTAAATAAATACTATATAATAAAAATATAGGTTAAATTGATTTAAGCATTTTAATTCATTACAGATTTAATTAATATTATTCTTCTGTAATAATAATTCTATGTAGATAATTTGATACAATGCAAATTTTAATATCAAGTGTGATTTGCATAACTCCTTGTGGAAAATCGAATCTCCCGCCAGTGACTTCCTTGAGGTTGGCAGCTCTGGAACAGATGAGAGAATTGATGTGTTGTTTTATCCAGCGACTGTGCAGCAAAAGCAAGAACTCACCAATGGAATATTTCATATGCGAAAATTGCTGATTGAATCCAGTGTCATAACAGACACAGCAAGTACAGCAATTAGCAACCGATCAATGCTCCTAGGCAAAGAATTATTCCGAAGATTTATACAAATGATCGATGAAATAGAGTACACGGAAGAAGAGGCTTTGGTATTAGAACAAGATACACGTGATCCTGTATCCAAAAAACAAAATGCGACAGGCAGCGAAGAAGAAGAATCGGAAACGCTCGATAAAATTCCGTATGCTGTCAAAATTAAAGCTGTGGAATTGGCCCAATCACATCCGAAATGGTCGATAAATACTTTGCGCAAACAATCAACACATTTTTTAAAAAGCAGATCACAATTATCTACTTGGAAAAAACATATTGAACAAGGCGGCACCTGATATGATAAGTTAGAGGTCATAAACAGGAGCATGTATGATCGATTTATTGAAGCAAGAGACAATAAAAAGGGCCTAATTACGACTCGCATGCTGAAGCAATAGGCAATGGGCACTGCATTCCAATTTCTTGACGGAACTTTTGAGTTTGTTGTATCGGACAGATGGGTGAAGATTTTCAAAAGAATGTATCACATATCTCAATGACATGTTACGCGATGTGTAAGTGCGAAAGATACAGCAACGCATCAAGAACTATTAGAAACTGCTGTCAAATATCAAGAGCAAACGTGTGCAATTATTGCTAATTTTGATCTCGATTACATTATGAATACTGACCAAACTGGTTGTGAGTAAAGAATCGGCAGTTATCGCACTCTTTCTCACAAGGGCGAAAAAGTAACTGAAGTTGCAGTTGGCCAAATGCAAAACTTAACGCATTCATATACAGCACAGTACTCTATAACTTTATCTGGCAAATTGTTGCCAAGAGTATTCGTTTGTTTGCAAGAAAGCACTGGAAAATTAGGTCCTCGTGTACAAATGGAAGTCGAACAAAAATGCAGCAATATGCCAACGTTTGTTACATCCACAAAGTCTGGAAAGCTACAAAAGGACATGTACGAACAATTTCTTGACAACATAATACAACCTTATGTTACAATAAATCCATTTTTGTACATCATGGACTCTTGGAGTGGCCAGACATCTGTAACCATGCATCAGATGAAGTTTACTAACGGACAGTGTCTTCCTTAGTGTACGTTATCGATCATACCGTCGAAATGTACACCATTGTGCCAACCATGTGGAAGTTTATTTTTATCATCAAATTAAAAATTTTATACGTCGTATGCAGAATTGTACCAGGGTAGTGCTCGAACAAGGAAATTACATCGAGGGCAGATGTCATAAAAATTCACGCACTCATTCACGCACGATCAATTACAGGCTCCAATATATTCATATATGTTACTGTAATTATAGCGTACAGATTTCTTTGTAAAA
Organism: Rhysida immarginata; assembly: GCA_023313115.1. Classification (NCBI taxonomy): domain Eukaryota; kingdom Metazoa; phylum Arthropoda; class Chilopoda; order Scolopendromorpha; family Scolopendridae; genus Rhysida; species Rhysida immarginata. The sequence continues at coordinate 888,421 of JAHWFO010065174.1, forward strand.
ATATAATTTCTTGCAATATATGTAGCATTTGATTGTATTTATATCAGAGATGCCTGGTATGCTGCCAAATTGAAGCCTACAAAAGAAAATTTTTTGAATGTAAATCAAATTTCTTTTCCGGAATGCATGAAAAAGGAAAACTGCAACTGCAAGATTAGTCCTGCATTCATCCAATGTTCTTGGTGTCGCACACATTTGTGTTTCAAATATTTTTTGGAAGAATACCATCCAGCACGTTGTATTCGACAAGCCTAACTGTAAATATTCTACAACTTCGAAATTATTTGTTAAAACGATTATTTTATGTTATTTTATTATAGCGCCCAATTTGGGCAAGAAGCAAAGACATCAAAACCTGAACATAGGAAGAAATGAAAGTTAAACATTAAAAAATTTGTTTTTTTCTTTAAAATCGATATGTTTATAAATTATTTACACTTTTATAACAGCTATTATTATCATAATTAGTTGAAAATGTGTTCCTTATTGCTCATACTTGTTAAAAATATTTTTTTCATTAAAACAAAAAAATATATTAAAAAGTGGATGATAGCACAGTTACAAAACATTAAAAGAAAAAACAAAACAAAAACAAAGCCTAACACTGGTGGATTCAAACTGGAGATCTTACGGTTCGTACGCCACGACGTTACCTGTTCGGCTGCCGCTGTTGTGATGATTGCCAAGGTACAGTTTACACTAGTTATATAACACAGATTTTAAAAGGGATTTTCTCGAAAATAAAGCCAAGTTGGAGGCTGCGAACTTGGTTTTACGAAAAGGACATATCAGACTACCATCCTACCAAAGGGCATCAAAAAACTCGATTGTTCGTTGGGGCCCTCTCCTTGTAAATATAGTTCAGATTTTACAATTTGATACCATCATTTTTTATAGAATGCATGTAAGAATTATTATAATTAAACATAATCTAACATTTTTGATTTGCTAAGCTTATTTTTACATAAATTAAAAGGTTATTTTTTTTTTTAACTCATTGTAATCCAATACGTCCATCCAAAGCCTATATGACCTGAGGCCGAGGAGTTGGGTCTCTGGATGGACTTGGATTAACGATTGCTGTATGATGGTCACACGAGCTGGGGGGGGGGGGGGTGAAGATCCTGAGTTACTGATGAGCCACCCATCCATTGACTAGCCATGCCTGATGTTTCTTAACTTCATTGAAGTTGTTTCAGTGAAAGCCCACCAGGCCACGGCCTCCCACAAAAGAAGTTCTAATTGACGTATAGGTAAAGACAGAGGTAATAGTTAACTTCTGCTCCTAGAAATAAAAAACTGTAATTTGGTAGATAATGTGTTACTTAAAAATGTTAATGAAGGGCAATTGATAAACTATAGATAACAATACAGGGTGTTTCATAATTGGTGTCCCGTCTTTAGGTCCAAATAACGACTCAAGGGGAACAGATTGGGGGGAAAATGAATATTGATTATTTGGTTTTAATGTCCCCTAATTCAGAATAAATGAATGAGTTTATCTGTTTTTGTCTACAATAGCTAGGCATACCTTTCACTTTACCCACTCGATAAAGAGCAGTGGATGAGATTTTGTTACCGGGTTTTTTGCTAAACCCACATTTTACATGATGCACTACAATTTTCTAAACACATGGGGTCTAACCCCTACCTCTACAAAATTAAAATTCTTAAAATTTACCCCTTCATCCCCAGGGACGCGAAATGTTTTTATTCTGAATTAGGGGACATTAAAACCAAATAATCAATATTCATTTTCCCCCAATCTGTTCCCCTTGAGTCGTTATTTGGACCTAAAGACGGGACACCAATTATGAAAACACCCTGTATAATGCAATTATATTTAGTACATACATGGTGCAATAATTATTTAATCTTTGTGCGAGTTAAATGTCATCTCAAAGTTGCAAGATTTATAAAAATAATTAAATGTGGATAAATAAATTTTTTCTTTTAAATGTTCATTTAATAATTCAATAATTCTTATATGCATTTGATAAAAAAAAATAATGGTAGCAAATTGAAAAATCAGAAATATATTTAGTAAATGAATTACACATTCCCATACAAGTTAAAAAAATTTACGAAGAGAAAAAAGAAATTATCGAAGACTGGATTTGAACCCATACCTGTAAAATGGAACTCGAGCATTTTACCACTAGATGACCTGAACATGATAATAATCTGTTACATTTTATAAAGAGTAAGCAATAATTATAACAAACTTTATGAATTTTTTTCTCGGAAAATTTTGAGAAGTGCATCGAATGACTTTGCATGTGTCCTTAATTTGGTGAAACCTACTCGTAGAATATTTTTTATTAAAATCGTTGAGTCAGAGTACGTGGAGTCTCCTTGTAAGTCAGAAGAGCCTGATACTGAATTGACTATATTTTATTATCACCTACATCTGTATATTTTTAGATTTTATTGTCCAAAAAATTGCTATCATTGTTCAGTCAAAGGGACTGAATGATAATTAATTTATATTTCAAAGAAGAAAAAAAGGAAAATTGCAATACCACCACTGGCTACGAGAATAAAATTTGCAGATACTGAAAAATGAGTTTATTTAAAAAAAAACAAAAAACATTTTTATATTAAATTGTGGATTAAGTTAAATTTATAACATAATCCAAAATTTAATATAAAAATGCCTTTAAAATTTCAGTACGAAAAGAAAAAATTATATGTAAAAATCGTTCATTAATGAGCAATGATGCCTTGATCGAGGGTATGTTACTCACGAACAAGTTCCATTAACGAACGTAAAGTCCGTTAAGGAGATTACCTTACTGTCCTTGGACCACATTTTTTGGTCCTTTATAAGGTTGTGACTGTTATAAGGAGTCTGTTATAGGCATACAATTTAACATGGGAAAGCTTATTCCCAAATCCGGGCGACATAATTTTCGACCGTTATAATTTTAGACAACCTAGACTGTATTGCTGTCAAGAATGAAGGCATAGCCTTTGAAATATTTGTATGGTAATTCAGATGTTGTATGTTTTTTATTTCTTTTATAAATTGGTATCGTTAGAGGTTTTCTTTTCTTAATGTAACAAGCTGCTGTTCAGAGTTGTTCCACTCTGCATCCATTTTATTGTTATTTTTTGAATACCCAATATCTAGCATGCATGCTTCAGAAGCAGTGCTGGCCTGATACAAAATGCTCGTGCGGAGCCTATTTTCAAGAATATTTGAATCATGGAAAATCAGTTTGCTCTTGCAAGACATATTTTCAAGAATATTTATATGATGGAAAATCAAGATTCTTGTTCGGTGCCTATTTTCTAAAATACTTGTTATGCTTAGAAAATCAAGGCAGGGGGCCTTCAAAAAAAGGGTTTGGTGCAGCTGCACTGTTTGCACCTCCTTCGGGCCAGCCCTCATTCACAAGCACAGGCCATCTTCTCATTTTCATTTTATAAATATCTACAGTTGCAATTTCAGTGTTTCTTAATTGGGTATGTATATCAAAGCAATTACAGTTGTTTTTTTTTGTTGTTGTTTTTTAATTTTAGGTACAATAATCAGTGGATGGTGGTTGATTATAAACTATTTAAACCAAAATCTCCTCTGCCAGACAATCTTCTATGGGTTATTGAACAGATTCCAAAATATTATGCTTCTGGTGATGAAACAAATCTTCTTTCCCATCAGAGATATTGGCCTAGTTACAATTCACCGTAAGTAAAATTATTGATGATTAGATTTTAGATTTGTTTTATTCCAGATTAAAAATCTAGTAATAATAAAGTGATTGATATTGTTACAAACCACCCCTTCCCTTATAGATAATTCTACAATTATACAAATCTGTGATTTCCTCCAGGAGCGTTTGTCGATGGTTCAGGGCCTTGTCACAAGACTACTGTCCCAGCTCTATAATCAAATTACCGCTATTCTGATAGAAACCACATACACAACATGCATTAAAGCTCAAAAATATAATACTTTTAATACTCTGTTCTCTAAATACAATACATGCAGCTTTAACTCGGTGTAGCAGACAACCATGGACATATTTTAAAACTCAACAATATACAGAAACTTAGAAAACCTAAAAGTATGTCTAAAAGGGGCCCCTTGGACTAAAACTTAAGGAATCTAAGAGCTATTACATCCACTAATCGTGGGTTAGCAACACCTATCAGTGTTTTGAGGTATGCGGCTCTAATGGCTTGACTAAGTACATCAATCAAGACAGGGCTCTTCCTTCTACCATTGCGCCACCTTATGTTTTGCCCCGGTTAGCAAGGTCATTGTGTCTGGGTGACCAACTGCCAGGGGTGCATTGTTCGACTTGCGAGCTCGCTTTCAGTGACGTCGATTTTGCCTTCAACGTCACCACTTCGCTCGCGAATTCAAGAGTGTCGTTGTTGGACAGCGGAAAAGTGCAGTCGACCAAGTGAGAAGTGCGCGCTCAGAAAAGCTACACTAGCGCCCGAGCTTCCTGAATTTCACAGGCAGTTCATACGAAATCAAGATGGCATTTCTACAGCTATCCGTTTTCGAAAGCAATATAAAATTCATTAGGAACATGTCACTTGTGATGATTATCCAGTTAATTTCAATGGATTGTCAGTTCTCTTTGTAGAGGCATAATTTTTTGACTCTTGTCTGCATTTGTACAGTGGATTCCCACAGCGGTGTCCGCCTCAAGCCCCAGAGTTACGGCGAGGGTTAAGACTCGTTTCACCACCGTTTTTCCGAGTCACTTTATCCGCCTGTCTATCATAAATTTAGCTATTATATTTTTAATTTAATAAAAACTTCAATAAACGCTTCATTAAACAATAGGATTCCAAATTCCTTCTTGTAATAGTTCAAACTTAAACTCAAAAATACAAAATGAATAAAAAATAAGATAAAATAATCAAAAATCAAAATAATTAATTAATTAATTCATTTTGTATTTTTATTAATAACTATTAATTATTGTATTCCAGGGTTCTTGTGTCTCGTCCTTCTCTAAATATATATATCTGTTCATTAAATAAATAAACAAATTAAATGAGTATTATGAACTATTATCAGATGTTATTTCTTCGTTTAATTTAACTTATAATTGTCATAACGTTAAATACGAGGTCTGTTCAAAAAATACGTAGACTGACGTCATAAAACAAAATATACTTTATTCAGAAGTTACACATCTGGGTCCCCTTCAAAGTACTCTCCTCCCGACGCACACACTTATCCCAACGGTGTTTCCACTTTTGGAAACAGTCCTGGAACGCTTCTTTTGTGATGTCCTTCAGCGCCTTCGTCGCATTTGCCTTTATATCAGGAATCGTCTCAAATCTCCTTCCTTTCAAAGGTCTTTTGAGTTTGGGAAACAAGAAGAAGTCACAAGGAGCGAGGTCAGGTGAGTAGGGTGGGTGAGGAAGAACAGTGATCGAGTGTTTGGCCAAAAACTCTCGAGTTCTGAGGGCTGAATGGGCTGGAGTGTTGTCGTGATGAAACAACCAGTCACCACTCGTCCACATTTCTGGCCTTTTCCGCCGGATAGCATCCCGCAGACGTTTGAGAACTTCCATGTAGTAAGTCTGGTTCACTGTGGAGCCTTGGGGGAGGTACTCGTGGTGGACTACGCCCTGAGCATCAAAAAAAACTATCAACATCACTTTCACATTGGAACGAACTTGGCGAGCTTTTTTTGGTCTGGGAGATGTCTCACCCACCCACTGGGATGATTGAACCTTTGTTTCGATATCATAACCGTACACCCAAGATTCATCACCTGTTATGATCTTCGACAAGAAGTTTTCATCATCTTCTGAGCGTTCAAGCAATTCCTGACAAACCTGGACGCGATGGGCTTTTTGGTCGTCCGTCATGAGGCGTGGAACAAACTTCGCAGCAACGCGGTGCATCTTCAATTTTTCGGTCAAAATCTCGTGACATGATCCAACTGCTATCCCACACTCTTCAGCAAGCTCTCTGATGGTCAGACGTCGATTTGCCCGAACCAGGGTGTGCGATTTTGTCCACGTGTGCGTCGTCAGTTGACGTGGAAGGACGTCCAGGACGCTCATCGTCTGCAGTTGACTGACGACCATCTTTATAACGTGCATGCCACTTAAAACATGTCGCACGCTTCATAGTAACATCACCGTAAGCCGTCTTGAGCATATCAAAAGTTTCAGTGGCAGTTTTTCCGAGTTTAACACAAAATTTCACAGCAACTCTTTGCTCGTTCAAGTCACTCATTCTAAAAATCCGCCAAACGAAAATAACACACTTCACAAACAACCGTGTAGCTAATCAACCAATACTGATATTTGCAATCAAAAAACTGCCTTGTAATCAGCGGATCTGTCAGAAGATGGCGACACCAAGCGATTTTGATTGGGACCAACAGGGCCCGCGCAATTCAAACAGTCTACGTATTTTTTGAACAGACCTCGTATGTAGTTAAAATGATTATTTATTTAAAAATTTTTTTATACTAAATCGTCTAAATTTTTTTTTTTTTTTTTAAAATTCATATTAATCCAATATGTCCATCCAGAGCTTGTATGGCCTGAGGCCGATGAGTTGGGTCTCTGGATGGACCTGGATTAACGATTGCTGTATGATGGTCACAGCAGCTGGGAGGGGGGGGGGGGTGAAGATCCTGAGTCACTGATGAGCCACCCATCCAGTGACTAGCCGTGCCTGATGTTGCTTAACTTCACTGAAGTTGTGTTTCAGTGAAAGCCCACCAGGCCACGGCCTCCCCCTTTTAAGCTTCTGTATTTTTTTTTTTTTTAATTCATTTATTTTCAAATGCAAGAATGAAAAAGGGGTACATCAAACAAAGCTGAGCTTTAACAAATTCCACAAATGAAAACAGAAAAGAAAAAAAAATGAAAACACAAACAAAACTAAAAAACCTATGTTAAAAATTAATATACTATTTAAAAAAATTTGATATTATCTATTTTTTAGCTAATAATTTAAAATGCATATAATTATCTACCTTTTTTAAATCTACTGGAAGTTTATTCCAAATGGAAATCATATGATTTGTGATCATATATCTACCAATATTTTTCCTTGATTTTACTATTCCTAAATTATTTTTAAATCTTGTATTGTAACTATGAAAATCTAAATTTTTATCAAAAATAGAACCTCTAAAATATATTTCTTTATACATTCGAGTACTTAAAGCTAAAACCTGAAGTTGTTTTAAAGTTAAAATATTATTATTCTTAAAATATGAATCTATAATCGAAGTACAAAATGATAATTTATATAAAACTCTCATAAATCGATTTAAAAGTTTCATTAAAATATATAGAAAAGAAGTTGAGGTATCTCCCCAGCAAATATTAACATATGAAATATAAGGATTTATAAAAGCATAATATAAACTTAAAAGAGCCTTAAAAGTTGACTCGTTTCCCTTTCTTCTAATTATGCCTATAGTTGGTGCAATCTTCTTTATTATTTCAATTATATATAACCCCCATTTCAAATTTTCAGTAAACCAAATTTTTAAGCTTTTTCAATTTAGAACTTTGCACAACAGATTTCTTTTTGCTTTTTTTTTTAATTTTAAATTGACATTCTTTTTTTAAAAATTAAAACAGTTGTTGATATGTATATGAAAAAAAAAAATAAAAAAGGACAGTTGACTGATATAGCATAATTTTAAAATGCATTTTAATAACAACGAAATATATTTATTATTCATTAAAAATTCATAAATTGATCAATGCAATATAAAGAATTATTATCATTAATAATCACGCTTGTTACAGATTCCTAAGAAAGTGGACAACGAACAATTAAAAAATAAAATACTAAACATTATGTTCCTTTTATTTTGACACCAAAGAAAAGAATACTTGAAAATTAGTAAAAGAGGTGGGGGAATTAAAGTGCAGTGACGTAAACAATGATAACGACGCAGACGCAGTGTCCAGAACAATAGCTGCGCTTGGAGTGGCTAATTGCACTCCCAGAAATTAACGCTTTTCTTACACTCCGCTCTGATTCTCTACAAGCGATGGCTAAAAGACAATTGTTCGACACAAACCTCAAACGCGCTTGGATTAACACGACCTTGGGGTGAGTGAAAGCGCGATTCGATAGCTTGCTTTCCCTGACTGTCGAACAACGCACCCCAGCTAAGCCACCCCTCCTCAACACGGGCTTCAAATATTCCCTCGGTCTGGTCAAAAAGCGTCATGTGCCCCTTTTAATTGGCTACAGGGGAGGGACACCGGTACCTCCATAAACCCGGTTCAGGTAAGGAGCGCTCAGCACTGGAAATTTATTCCAGGTAATAAGTGGATGCCTCACCACCACAGTACTACCCAAAGGGGTCCTAAGCATGCGTCCCGGAAAACAGTTCAGCGACTGTGTTCACAACGGTAACTTTTACCTCCCTCCATGCCAAGCCACATACCCCACGAGCAATACACAATGCAAGCATTTTTTGTCTGGTATGAAATGCCCTCAATTAGTATACACTAGCAATCAGGCAAATAAAGGCAGTTCAAAAAGTACTTAGCGTCACTTTTCTTCCTTCACCACATGCATGACGGTGTTCAAGGGCACACAAATGCAGCTCTGCTCTGGCTGAACGACGGGGCTTGGAAGGTAATCAGCAGAACATCTAGGGGGGTTCTCGATATATGCTGAACAGGTAATTAAAGGAGTCACTCACCCGCTTGTCCGACGATACGCAGGGGCCGAGGGCGGCTTCCCTGCCCAGGCTCTATCTTAGCTTGTGCTGCCGGGCCTGTCTTCGCTCCCACAAACGTTTCTTCCTTAATTCAGGTTGGACTGCATGTCCTTTTTAAAACTTACAGTGAAATTACTGTTTATGACTGCAATTGTCCCTTCAGAATTAAAAGGCGAACAATAAATTTACGTATTTAGCAATGCCTTGATAGACTTCCAGCCAATATGGCCGCCATGATTTGAACACGGAAGACGATATATGTCTACTTGGGACGATGACTTTCTTTCCAAAAAAAACCAAAAAAAAAAAACTCACACAAAAACAAAAAGCCGAATAACAACACAAAACAAAAACATCTCTTTGTAACAATGGAGAAAGAGGCTGCTATCATCTTCCTGGAAAATCTCCGAGAAGACAATGACAGCCCAACAATGCTTGAGCATTGCTGCTTTCTTCTAAACCAACAAGGCCAAGCAGAAATAAAAAACAATTTTCACTATAATAAAAAAAAACAACACATTATACTTTAACAATAACGCAAAAAAATCCGCATTAAAAAAAACCGGAAAAAATACATCCAAGGTACAGTCGGGTGCATAAAGTCAAAATTGTTCGGCTTCCTTACAATACTTCAATCCAATGAGATTACTTTTTCCAAGTATCTAGTCGAGTACGCTTACTATGGAACGATTCCATTAAGTTTTTGCATTTGTAAAAGTTGTTTTGTAAACAACGATTCCAAAGAGGTTGTTTGTAAAAGTAATGGTGATAATGAATTAGTGTATATTTTATTAAAAACTAAAATATAGAATAAAGCATGACATGACAATTAACATGAAAAGTTTTTTAAACCCTCAAATAAACAGATCAAATTGCACACTTGGATGAAAAAACTTTTAATCTGTTTATGGTGTTCTTCACATACACTGTTTAAAACTTAAACGAAATCAAAACCGCGATAATGAACAAAAAAAAATGTCTATCCATATCGGATTCGAACTTTGCCATTCGAGGCAGTAGGAAGAGACTTTAACGATATTGTCGTCAGCCGCTATTGCTTATTATTGCCAGGAGGGAGCAGGCGATGACCACATCCCAACGTATACCTGCTACACTATTTTCATTCAGAAGGGACAGCTCCATTCTAATCTGCCTTGACTCTCAGTACAAGTACCTGATTTTGCAACCGATCAACATCCAGAAAGCTCAGCCCCTACGGAGCAGGTAAAAACCTTTTTGCACCTGACTGTACTTAACGGAGATTAATAGCCCCCACAAAGAAACGAAATTCATTGTCCACTGCACTAAAACGAACGGACCTTCACACAAGCACCACCAATGAGGCAAGTACGGGAAATTAAAAAGAAAAAAAGGGAGCCACACGTCTACTACAAACTACCTCATCCATAAACGACACCAACACTGTTTAAAACGCAACCTCCCAACCACACAGCATCACCCAAACAAAACATGACACAGCATCAACACTCCCTCTCAGAACTAACAACACAACACTCCCACATCTTCACCACTACCACAAATCACAAAGAACACACAAAATGCAACAACAACACTCACTTAAGCTAATGCCCTCTGCCAGGCGTAAGAACCATACTGACATGGAATGTCACAATATGAAAGTTAAGTCCCTTATGACCTTGTGGTAAAATAGGTAAATAGTGGACGTATAAATGAGGTACACAAAGTAAATAATTATCAAAATTTTATTATGGCTCATAAAAATATTGCAATTTGTAATGCAATTAAAAGACAAAATACATCTGAAATATGCTAATTGAGGCAAAGACAAATGTTCTGATGAATAAATATGAAATAAAATAGGTAAATTACAAGAAAAGAAGTTCTAACATCAGTCGTTAAATAACTGGACACTTCAAGAAAGTGTCGTGTTCCTTTTGAACATGGTAACCATAACTTGAAAGCCATTAGCTAAACACTAATGGCTGTATCACAGTTACGTAGCTCCGTGAGGGTAGCAAAGTTAGCTTACGTAAGCAAACTTAAGGGCAAAGTCAGCTTAATGGTTGAGCCATAATACAATTATGCTACAGATACCAGCTCAAATGAATCGCCTCTTGAGCGAGTTGTAAGACTAAAGTGACGCAAATTTGTAGGAGTGTTCATGGGAAAATGTGAGGTAGTCATGGCAATGGTGATATGGCAGAGGTCCACATGCGTTGGACGTATGGTTTTTATGTCACCTTCCTGGAGGAATGTAAGATTTAAAAAAAAAAAAGTTGTTTCTGATGTTTTTTTGCTAAGGAAATCAAAATTTTAATAGATTTAGTTATTTTACCATAACTAATTAATAATTCATATATTAAATCTGCAGATTCACTCCTATGCAATGAAATTGCCCCACCCACAAAGAGTTATCTGAATGAGCCAAAAATAGGTATACAGCAAGAGATACATCTGAACACACCTTTATTAAGTTATGGAGCCATGACGTGCACTTGTTTGTACAGGGTGTCCCAATGGAAAGCAGCATCAGTAGATTATGGCACCACCTCTAGCGGTGATGCATTGTTCCAGCCGCAGGTGTAGGTGATCATACAGGTGGCGAATGTCATCTTGGGGTACGTCTGCCCAGGCCTGGTGAACCTGCTGTGTCAGTTCATGGAGTTTCCGGGTTGATCGTAAACGACGTCCCACCATGCCCCACACGTGCTCAATTGGCGATAGGTCTGGGGATCTCGTGGGCCATGGCAGGCAGTTGACATTACGCAGACATGCCATGCTCATTTTGCCATGTGCGGTCTGTCGTTATCCTGCTGAAAGACTGCGCTGTGTATGGTGTGCAGATAGGGTAGTAATATGGGCTGCAGAATCTCTGTGATGTACCATCCTGCTGTCAGGTTAGGTTAGTTGGATGGTAACTAAAGGCGTTCTGGTATCGTAGCCGATGGCACCCCAGACCATGATACCTGGTGTTGGTCCACAATGGCGATACCGGATGCATTGTTCATTGGCACGTTCCAGTGGTCTGCGCCACACCCGTTTGCGTCTGTCGTCAGTGTCCAAACAAAAGAGGGATTCGTCGCTAAAGACCACCAGGTGCCATTCCATTCGCCAGCCCAATCGTTCACGACACCATTGCAGTCGTATCGTGCGGTGCTCAGGTGTCAAAGGAAGACACAACAATGGACGCCTGGCAGTTTATTAAAGTTTTATTTTCGTACTACCCCATTGCCTCATTACTGTGAGTTCATAACATCCCTCACGAGTCAAAACAACCCTTACCTCACCGCTTGGGTGTTGCTTATGCTTAGGCCTCCAAGACCCTCCCCTGCACGTTGGCGTGCACAGGCCCTTAAAAAGTTTTTAAAAAGTACTTATTTTTGCACTAACAGTACTTAAATTTGACTATTTATTTTATGGTCATTAAGAAGTACTTATTTTTTATATATATATAAAAGATTTTTTCAGAAGTAATAAATCATTTTCTGCCATAGGGGAAAGGGGAAGATTTGCTGAAGCAAAGAGCGACGTTCTATTCTTCGCAAAGAATCATGTTTGCACAAGAGTTATAAACATTATTACTCCACAGTATACATTACTAAATCTCCAGTAGAGATGAGCCGTTTTCCCCCTTCTGTTCTCACACTGAGTCAATTATAATCTTGCAAGAGCATTTCTAAGAGAGACTGGGCTGCCGGTTCATCTGTAGTCTTTTTTTTTGTTAATGGAGATATGAGAGTTCGCTCAAGGGAAGTCTATCCATAACCCACGAATTCTCAGGCCTGTATGAATTCTTCCTGGCAGCTTCATAGATATAAATATTTAGTAGGGTTAGGGAGAGTATAGTTTCTATTGCCCTGGATGGATGAGCTTCGATTTCACCTTCAAACAATTGAGTGTTATCTGTCTGTCCTCCATGAGGGTATGAAACCTATTGCGTATCAGTGGCTCGATTGCTCTCGATTGATGAGTGGGTTATGCAAATCTTTCAGAGGGTTTGCTAAAACTTTTCCGTAATTGGGGATTATTGTATTGTATGGCAAGCCAGTTGTTCGCGCAAGTCAGATCTTTGTGAAAAGGGTTTGTGAGTCGAAAAACTTTTGGAACTGCTCTAGAGCATAAAGCATTAACATTCAAAGTATAGAAGTATTATCAAATGCTCTCTCAATGCCCAGAAAGGCTGCATGAATTATTTCTTTGTGAGCCAGAATCTTCTCTATCCTTACCACCAGTGTTGGGACCTATCTAGATAAATTTATCTAGATAATTATCTTAGATGAAAATTTTTTATCTTTTATCTTATCTAGATAAACTTTCAATTATGTCATCTTTTATCTTTATCTTTATCTAACCATGGTTTATCTTATCTATTTCAAAAATTTCTATAAATTATAAAGGTTTTAAAAAATTTACTGAAAAAACTTTTCTAAAATTGTAAAGATCTGGTTGACCTTAAATAGATGAGACATGCATCCAGCTGCAACATGCATGACTAATGTCATGGGCTCATGGCTCTTTCTTTTTAGACAAAGTCACTGAATTTGACAAGTAATCATGTGACCAGTTGAGAAATTCTTTGAGTTCCGCATAAAAGAGATAAGTGCTTATAAGAACCACTTTTCTTTTCCCCAGAATAACTGTCTTGTCTTGTGCAATTCCGCTTATAAGAGCCTTTTTTCAATTTCCCAGACTGGGCTCTTATATGCGGAGTCGACTGTATCTCAGAAATTACCTCTTGAAGGTACCCAGTAGCGATCGGTGATATTTTCTAAAATATCACATTTTGCTGTCATATCACTTGGACAGCTGATAATAGGCTGTTTGCGCCATGCTGTTTTCTGTTACGTTAGGCTGTCCGATATCGATAGATGCTTAATGAGAGGTGTAAGTTTATCAAACTTACGATCCATACAGAAATAATGGAGCCAATTAGAGTTAACCTGTTAGTGAAGTCACTAGTCTTCTGCTCCCCTGCTGCTCCTGTCAGCAGCCATTGTGTTTTCACTGCTTCGAAGCTCACTTCTCGAAGCGTTAAAGCAAATTAAGAAATTATATATGTATAATAAGTAATTAACCATGAGCGGGAACAAAGAAAAGGTTTCGTTTCACCAGGCACGAAACCAACATTGTGATTTCTGAATTCTTTGGTGGAGTAGATTGAAACTCGAAAGCAAGGCGATGCCTTTTCCTTTACCCACAATCCTAAGCGTAAACATACCAAGTAGCCTCTCTGCGCAACGACCTTCTTTCATGTGCGACATTAACATTAGATTCCCACGATATAAATATAATGAGCAGCTAACATATTGAAAAAGAGTGTGGTGCAAACAGCCTGTTATCGCAAAAACTCTGATATTTATCACGATATATCGATAGTTTGAAAAGTTGGCTAAATAAAGGCTAAATTTTGTCTTAATTTGTTAGATAATTTGTTTTTATCTTTTATCTGTATCTAGATGATATTAAATTATATTATCTATTATCTTATCTAGATAAATATTTAATTCTCATCTTTATCTTAATCTAGATATTGTTTTATTTTATCTTGCCCAACACTGCTTACCACAAGGTGAGTTACCTCTCACTGATCACCTATTTTTCTACTGATCTTGGATGAAATCAGGATCCCACCCGAGCCAAGCTGTATGTTCAAAGGAGTGAATTGTCCATAAAATTGGTTGTGGTGTGATAATTTCCTGGGCAGCCTTCCAATTTACCCAAGTTGTCCTGACCACATGACCGATGAAATTAGGGTGCGACTGGACAGCAATTACTGCTCCTGGGAAATTAAGGTCTCTAGGACCTCCTTGATATTTTTGGTGTGTTCACAATTTGTCTTTTGGAGAGTACCAATAATTATTGGTTGTCTCGCTTAAGATTTTTATTGAGTCTAGCTCCATCAGCAGTTTTTCGACCTGCTTCACATAACTTCCTCAGTGAGTTATGCTTAGCTGTTCTAACAGCTTTATTATACTCAGCGAGTGCAGTTTTGTACAATTGCCACTTGTGAAAAATTGCTACAATTTGTACAATTAAAGCGTGAAAAATGGTGACTGTCTTCGATCGATGTCACGGCACAACTAGGCTCCAGTATCATAAACATTAGAAAGAAGCTCTTCCATAACGATCCCTAATTAAATAAAATCCTTCCTTCCAATTGTTCCGTGTTTGGGTATAACAACCTAGCTACTGATAAAAGTTTATCTTTTTATAAGTTTCCTAAGTCGGAATTAATAAGAACGCGTGGATAAACTTTTGTTGGTGAGAAAATTGGCGCCCTTCAGCATACTCAAGTATTTGCTCTGCTTATTTCGAAACCTCATGCTTCACTATCGATCCGATAGTTTTAAAATCTTTGAACGTGAAGCGAATAAATTACTTGAAGCAGGATGCTGTCTCTACTCTTTGATAGCCAAATATTTTTGCAGTAATCCGGGAGCTACCTGAACGATTAGCTCCTTTGAAGCACTGGAGAAACCAGGCAATAAAGAATAAATATAGGGTTCAGAATAGCATACATTTCCCAACTGTTTTGTCCAGGCCAGCCACCTTCATTTTTAGAATTATTATTATATAATAAATAATTAATTCCCACGTAATAAATAATTAATCGCACTAATTTTTGTTTAATTCACGCGAGAAAAAATTGCTTCGTGCCGTTTAATAGAGCTAGAATGGTCAAACCGTTCATGCCGCCGCGCAGCATCCGATAGAAGCTACTACGAGTAGCACAGCGACTTTGGAAATTGTGGAACGCTGTTCAGAACTTTTCACTTCCTAAAATCGCATGATTTGCTATCATATATTCTCCCACTATTCTATGAAAAATGCCCATAATAGTATAATAATTAGTTTGTGTAGTTTATTAATTAATGAGCATTGTCAGTATTTGTACTTTTCTGAATTCAGCCGCGTCGGTCTCTGCAATGGTCGGCCAAGATAGGCAAAGGATGATCGCGTCTTAGCGGTTCATAACAGTAAGGCTGAACGTCTGTGTTGTTTTCGAATGAAACTTCTTCCATATCCTTTAAAAAGGAATTAAAATCTACTTCCGATTCATAACTGCTGCTGGTGGAATCCTCTTGTTCATAAGCGTAAACCATCGTAATATAGCTTGTGTATAGAAATAAATGAAGAGGCCAGTCGTGCGAGGAAGTGACCTTGTGCAATGGAGCGCGGGAAGTGACCTTGACTTTCGTAATTTTCGTTCGTTTTATATATTTCTTGTTCGATTAGAAATTTTTCATTTATGCCACATTATTATTTATATCTCGAACTTTCATTTTAAATAAAGTTCTATATTAGGCTGGAGTTGTCCTTTAAAAAATTGAAAAAAGAGCTTGATAAGCAACTGCATTTAAAAAACAGATAAAGTTTTATGAATAAATACAAAAAAAATTTAAATTAAAAGGTCCTTACTCGGGTATAATAGAGCTAGAATAGCCAAATTATGCATGAATGGAAAAGATCCTTAAAAATCTCTTAAAAGTCCTTAAAAAGTTGATAAGAACTCCTTATTTCCAATTTGTAAAATTGAGTACGAACATGATTTAGTCCATCTTCAAGTGTTTGTTTCTTTACGTCATCACTTTCACACAAAACAAACTGCTTTCATATTGTAAGGTCTCCAAGTTTTATTTTTATTTTTATTTATTTTTTTAAATTTTTATGAATAATTAATTTATCCATAAAATATAGATTTAAGTTTATTTTGATTACTGGTAATAATGTATTATGCTTTTCTGCTAATAGTAAACTGCAAATATGCTTTTATTATACAAGATGTGGCAGAATGGATGGGTGTTTTTGAGACAGTTTGTACATTCAAAGGGAAGGGGGTGGAGGCTACCATTTCTTAGTCACAATGGCAGTGGCATAGCTGGGGGTGGGTGGTTGAAAGACATTTGTCCCCGGGTGCCAGCATTGTTATCCTTGCTAGGTGATGTCAGGAGAACAAAATATGAGAAGGGGGTGCAAAATGAAAACCATGCCCCCAAGTATCATTTGTACTAGCTACGCCACTGCACAATGGTTATCTGGATGAGAGAACATCATGTGTTCACAGTTGAGAAGTACTTGAAATCAGGCGAGTCTGTGATTTTTGTGCAATGGTGTTTTCGCAGATGCTTCAATATTAGTCGCAAAGTTTGGTTCCAAAATGTGACACACATGTGAAATGGGTTCAGAATTTCCAAATGACTGCATCAGCAATGAATCCGAGACCTTGTGGTCGCGCTTGAAGTGTATTGCAGAAAACTGACGTCATCTGTCTGATGTCATTTTCAAAACATGAAATTTGTTTTCATGAATTCCATTTTTTTGATTGTTTAATGGTAACATATAAGATTTCATTTGTCCTAATAAATATAAGTTTAAAAAACAGTAGTTATACTCATTTCAAAAACACCTATCCATTCTGTTACACCCTGTATTAATTTCATAGCATAAACTATATTAAAATATGGGGTAATTCCAATTTTGGATTGAAAGCTTTCTTAGCAATCCATCAGTAATGCAGAAAATTCTCAAGGAAAAATAATAAATGTACATTTTCATTTGAATGTGATAACTCTTAGAAATCTTTAACAGTAAATAAAGTTGAATTGTATTTATTTACAGTAAGACATTTTTAGAATAAATACTTTAGAATATAGATGTAAAATTTTATATTAGTAGATAGACAAGGTGGAGCAACACTGTATTAGGACTGTGGTCTTAATGTTTTCATGCTCACTTATAAGAAAGTTTTCACAAAGCTATTTAAAATGTAGATAAATTAAATAAACATCAAAAGAAAAGAGCATTAACAATATGTTGCATATTTACACGTTTAATGATGTGCTGATTTGTTCATTTCAGGTATTTTCCATTGATCTATAATATGAGTGGTGCTTATGAAAATGCCTTAAAATTTGGGGATTGGTTCTCCTACAATAAAACACCCCGAGCACTCATCTTCAAACGAGATCATATTAAAGTGAGAGATTTGAAATCTATGTTAAGTTTGATGAGGTATGTTTCTCTATTTGAAAAATATAAAAAATTAATATATGTACTGCATAGCTGATTCAACCCAAACTTTTTTAATAATACGTGGCATTTTCTTCTGGCCACTTAGTAATTTCATCATTCACCTAGATGGTACCATATTTTTTCGAATACAGGCCGCACCTCTAAACCAAAAAAGGATAAATGGCTGAAGAGTGCCGTGGCCAAGAGACGCTGATCCTCTTAAGAAACAATGAAGTCGCATCCACCAAAAAATAAACAGATTTGGATCTTTTTAGATAATTGGAAAAAAAAATATGAAAATAATAAATCGAAAATTTTAGGAGTGCGGCCAAAAAAAGTTTGAAATGACGGATCATTATCTGCAGTTGTGAATATAGCATAAAGATTGAACTATTTCATTTTAGCATCCCACAGTATCTTAAGATAGTAATTTAGATTGTAATTTATTATTTATATAACTATCTTCATTATTTTTATATATTTAATGAAATTTTTATAAATTTATTAATGAAATGTGTAAATGATTATAGTAATGATAGAGCATTCTGTGGCCTTACAACAACACAACATTTTGGAGTCTTCTTGGAGGAGTAGAGTGGGTAAGTTTCATCTGGAAATCACCGACAATAGGTTTTAACACGTGAATTTCATAATAGTTTATGAATGAAAATATATGTATCTGGTTAATTATTGTTCGGAAGAGTTAGAATATTATTACTTTGACTGTTAGAAAACGATTGAACACAGACTGGTTAATTTAAAGCTATGAACTCAAATCTGCCGTTTTTATCGGATAAAAGTATAAATGCAACAGAATTTTCTTATAAAAAGATAGGAAGCAAATATAAAAGAAAATAGGTATATGGATGTATTGACTATCGACCAAAAATATTACGCGAACAACGTTAATATCGCTACAGCAACTGCTGAAATCGGGAGCAATAATTATAATAGTTTGGAGGGGGGGGGGATCTTTATTAATAGAAAAAAAATTCTACTTTATTTATCATACTTATTTTTAAAAATTATAGTAATATAGAGTTGAATTATTATTTTTTTTTTTATTTTATTTTTTTTTTTTATTTTTTATTTTTTTTCTATTAATACACCACCCCCCCTTCCAAGCTGTATTACTGTTCCCATTTTCTGTAGATGAGAAGTAGCGTTATTAACATTATGAGGATACTAATACAAGAAATAAAACACTCTTTAACCACAACGAGTAAACAGAAAAAATACGACCTGTAAGTACTTTTCGAGAACGAAGCTCTCATCTTCAGCAGGATTGACAGGGAGTAACACACAAGATGAAACTGAGTGTGTAAAGAAAACAAACTCTTATGTATAGTGAATTTTAGCCAATAACAGAAAAGGCACACAAATGGACAAATTCATTGATAGGTGAACCATGACCAATGACAGAAGAGGCCACACGAATGGGTAAATTCGGTGATCGGTCAAAGTTGAAAACCACTGAATAAGTTTGGAGTCCCTGATCGGTCCCTTACGCTGCTGCTGCTACTGCACGACGATTCTACCACTCGACGGACGACGACATACCTATTGCAGTCTGGACGACTTTCAGTACATCGGTGGATTTTCCGAGAAGACTAAAAAGGTAGGACTTTTCTAAGTCATTTAAACTGAGTCGTTTTGAGTAGGTGCGTCCTTCTAAGGACGGCAAAACCCAGCACCACACCTGCTTCATGATGACATCAGGCACTGTTAAGTATGCTGATGGTAAAGTGTTACCTTGTGACCTGGCCTACAAAGATGCGTGTAAGGATCCGAGATTTCTGGCATTTGACATTATTATCAACGGACAACTTGAGTCATTACGTACTGAGCTGAACAGGAAATATCTTGAGTTAGAATCAAGGGTGGAAGCGCTGTCTAAGGAACTTGGTAGTAAAATTGATAGCTTAAAAAGTGATATTCAGAGTGCTAGTTTAGAGACTGCCAATGGCTTCGCTAACCTTGGCAATATTATCAAGGAACTTATGGGCTCTCCCGTTACTTCGGATTCGCCCATGATAGAGGTAAATCGTGATCCAATGCGTAATAATGAAAATGTTTCTACCTGCCTGGAAGAAGTCAACGAAGGAAACTCCTCACTACGAACTAGCGTCAAAAGAAGGCACGAAAATGATTCTGCCGAAAGTGATGGAGGTAACTGGCGTATTGCGCAGAATAAAAGAAACAAAGGTGGTGTTAGAATAGACAACATTCAGTCCACTGTCGATATAGAAAATGGTGTCTCTGTAGCCCTACGAGGTAACAAAGCTAAGCGTGGTTATTCCGAAAGCAATGTCACCCACGGAAAGGGAGTTATTTACATTCCTCCGATTATTATTCGTCATCACTGAAAACCAATCAAGGAAATCCTAGAGGAAATCACAAAACATGTGTCTTTAGACAAAATCATCTGCCACACTGGTCGTAAGGACACCATTAAAATTAAGTGTCTTGATGAGGACACGCACAAAATTCTAGTATCTGGATTAAAGAATAACGATGTGCTAAAAATCCAGCATCATCAGCTCAAATCAGAAAAGCTGCTGAAATATGTTGTCCGAAATGTTGACACAACGTATGACCTAGAAGACTTTTGTGATGACCTCAGGAAGGCAAATTATTACCCAGAAAAGGCAATCAGGTTGAAAAAGGCAAATGGTTCCGTCGAAATGCCACTGGTGTTGGTTTTACTCCAAAACACTGAGCATAATAAGTCCTTTTTGAGTTTAAAGCGTGTCGGTCCTCTTGCTGTAACTGTAGAATTTTTTAGAGGCAACAAAAGGCCCTTACAGTGTTACAACTGTTTACGTTTTGGGCACGTCTCCCAAGGCTGCACCGAATCGCCTAGATGCAACAAGTGCGCAGGTGACCATCAGTCGAGGGACTGTGCTAATGTAAAGGGTAAAGACCCCCCTAAATGTATTCGTTGTGATGGTCAGCATACTTCAAGTTACACCAAGTGTCCGAAATATCCCCAAGTCAAAAGGATCAAAAGCACTAAAGTAGTTGATGGCAGAACCTATGCTTCAGTCGCATCCAGCTCTTCTCATCCAGATGCGGTCGATCCAATCCAATTGCGTAGCATTTATAGGAGTCTGGGTAACCTTCTTAATCTCTGTAAGGAAAGTGGCAACGTACTGCCACAGGTTGCGTCCCACGAAATCAAGAATTGACCATGGACAGACACCACTACAGAACAATTACCCACGGAAAGCTTCGTTGCAATATATGGAACGCCAGGGGAATCTATCGGAAGCGCATCGAATATTACAATTTCATCATTAATTGGAATATTGACATAGCTTTCGTGTGTGAGACGCACCTGAAATCAACTCAAGCTTTTAACTTGCCGGGTTATCATGTTTATCGAAAGGATCGACCTCTGGGTAACAACGCCAGTCAAGCATTTGGTGGAGCAGCTATCATTGTCAAAGATGGCATTGATATCGTGAGACTGTCACTCCAAATTATGTAGGAATGGAAGCTGTTTCCGTGATAATAAATGACGCCGACGCAGGTGAAATTAAATTCACCTCTCTGTATAATTCTCCTAGGCATAAGCTTGGACCGTGCGAGCTTGACGAGCTGCTGTCTGGGCCCGTTCCAGTGGTTATGGCGGGAGACTTTAACGCTAAGCACCCTGCATGGAATTCCAAATGCTCCAACCAAAATGGCAATATCCTCTATGGATATACTCTAAACGAGATTGACACATTTGTTGCTGGACCCCTTGATGACACGTATTACTGCGACCATTCTCCTGTCAGCGACGTGCTGGACGTTGCAGTTCTTAAAGGATTCTTTAAGCCCTATAATATTTTCACAGTCGACGACTTATCCTCTGACCATCGTCCAGTGATGCTTATCTTTGAGGGCTTGAACATCGATGTTAAGATTGGGCTTCGCTCCAAACAAGACTGGAAACTCTTCAGGGATATCCTTAGAGAAAACAGCATTCCATATAAGGAGGTTATTGACAACGAGGACATTAATGCAAATATCAGTTCTATTACTCGTGTTATCAATGATGCTACAGCTTCCAGCACTTCCACTACTGATCGAAAGCGTCCTGAACACTTCGACTTGCCTCCTTATATCAGGCGTCTTATTCTCGAAAGAAACTCTTACAGAAGATTATGGCAGCGTAAGCGACTTCCCTTCTTCAAGACTAAGTACAACCGGCTTTCTCGCAAGGTGCAGGAGGAGGTTAAAGCACTACGAAATCAAAGGTGGACCGATAAACTGAAATCCTTGACTGTCCAGGACAACTCTCTCTGGGGAACTGTGAGAGCCTTAAAAGGTAACAGACCAATTCAATTGCCGCCACTGCTTGCAGGCAATGGCAACGTTGTCACCAGCGACGGGGATAAGGCACAATTGATCGCTGATTCCCTGAAAAGTCAATTTACCACGCCTGGTGAGACAAACTTGGACAGCCTCCAAAACACTCAGATAGTTAACGATGGGTGTATCGCCTACCAGTACCTTCATCGTGTCCCCACCCCTACGGAAGTCATTAGTGCCCAAGAAATCTCCGACGTCATCAAGCGACTTAAAACCAAGAAAGCAGCAGGTATTGATTCCATTACAAACAGTGCGCTCAAGAACTTGCCTTCTAATATTATCTCGTTCATTACCAAAGCCATGAACGACTGCTGGAGACATGGTTACTTCCCCGACCAATGGAAAGAATCCGTCATAGTTACCATACAAAAGCCTGGCCTAAACCCTGCTCTTGCTGTCAGCTACAGACCCATAAGCTTGCTACCTGTGCTGTCAAAAGTTTTCGAATGCACCATTCTGAAGAGGTTTGACGAATTCTGTGTAGCAAACAATCTCGTTCGGGATGAGCAATTTGGCTTTCGCCCAGGTCACTCCTGTCAACTTCAGATCTGGCGTCTTGTTGCAGATCTAAATACTCCGCTTAACTGTGCCATGTACGGTGGTCTTGTCTTTTTGGATGTCCGTAAAGCTTTTGATCAGGTTTGGCACAATGGCCTCATATACAAGATGATTACTTGCGGTTTTTCGGACGATCTCATTACATTGATTAGTTCCTTTCTGTCAAACAGGACATTTCGTGTCAAGGTTGGATGCTCCATGTCTAATCCTTGTGACGTCAATGCTGGTGTTCCGCAGGGTTCTGTCTTGGGCCCTGCACTGTTCAACTTTTTCATCCATGACTTCCCAACTTTTACTAATTGCAAGTTATATCTATTCGCTGACGACGCGGCCATCATGACTACTGGCCGAAATCCCGCTCACGTCATATCACGGTTGCAAAAGGCCTTACATCTGTGCGAGAAATGGTTTGCAAAGTGGAGACTCGACTTAAACGTTGACAAGTGCAAGGCGATGTTCATTACGAAGAAACTTCGAAAACCCCCGAACTCCCTCTTCCTTTCTGGTAAACAGCTCGAGTGGGTAAAAAATTATAAATACCTCGGTGTGGTGGTAGATGCCAGGCTAAATTGGGGA
The DNA here is from genome assembly GCA_023313115.1 of Rhysida immarginata. Taxonomy (NCBI): domain Eukaryota; kingdom Metazoa; phylum Arthropoda; class Chilopoda; order Scolopendromorpha; family Scolopendridae; genus Rhysida; species Rhysida immarginata. The sequence continues at coordinate 911,592 of JAHWFO010065174.1, forward strand.
GACCACGTCTCCTATGCGATAAGTAGAGCCAAGAAGGCGAAGTTCAGTCTGGTTGCCCTTCTGGGACGAAACAGCGCTCTTGGAGTGGATACCAAACTTCTGCTTTACAAGATGGTTATACGAACCATTCTTCTTTATGGTATGCCTGCCTGGGCTACAATATGCAGATCCAGATGGAAGGATCTCCAAACCTTCCAAAACGTTACTCTGAGGACTATCGCCCAACTTGACAGGAGAGTCGCTACAAATATTTCTATTGCTGAAGATTTCCATATATCTCCAATTGGTAGCTATGTACAGGAGTCGCTGAAAAAGTTGCTTCTGAAGATCAAGGACCATCCAAATCCTCTGGTTGCAGATATTCTGGAACACCCGCTCACGTTTAGAAGTTTCCTCAGGTATCGCAGGCCTCGACACGTTCTGGACATCAATTTCGACGACATCCAAAAGGCCATCTTTCCCGAATACTGGATCTCATAGCTCCTCGTGCTCCTCGTCAATCAACAATCAACTCTATCGTCCTTATAGCAAAGGACCCCATCTTATCCTCTGGATGACTTAACTAGGTTTCATTTGGCTTCTTGCCTAATTCAGTGTACTTCCCCTGGATGAGTATGGCAGTGAAAGCGTTGCTTTCGGACCACTCGTCTCGTTTTCCCTGCACTGTTCGATTGTCGATTGTCGGTCCCTTATCAGAGTTAAGAAGGTCACTGCTGTTGGTAGAATGGATTTCCATGCTCTCAAAAGCGTCCAGGAGTCGTTTGGTTTTTATTGATTTTAAAAGTTTTAGGTTTTGTACAGAGAAATCATGTCCAGTGTCCAAGGAATGGTTTGCCATGGTGGAGAGGTTGCTTCTACCGAACTTCCGGTGGGCTAAATGTTCCTTGAAGTGGGTCATAATCTGGCGGGCCGTTTCCTTGATAAAGCTTCGTACATTGAGAACATTTGATCTCGTAAATTCCTGAGTTCTGGAGTGGGGGAACCTTGTCCTTTGGGTTTCCAAGTAGCCTTGCTTGATTCGAGTTGCTATAAGAAAGGGAAATATTATGGGCTTTGAAAACCGAGTTTAAACCTTTTATGAGCTGACTATTGTAAGGTTGTGAAATAGTGGTGGACTTCCTTTGGACATTCCTGAGAATAGTATTGCCTTTGATAAATTTGACGAACTTCCTCCTCTTCAATATTCTGGTTAAGGTTCCTTGATTGTATCCGTTCTTGGTGGTGATTTTTCTAATCAGGGCAATTTCTTTTTTAAATTCCTGGTTATCTAGGGGAAGATTTAGTGCACGATCAATCATGGATGTAAAAGTTGAAATTTTCTGGTTCCAGGGGTGATTAGAATCAAGTTATAAAATTAAGACGATTTGAGGGTTTGCAGTACACCTCAAATGTGGGGGTGGCCGTGGCCTGGTTGTCTCGTCGGTTGGCTTGCCAATCGATGGAGTTCAGCAACTTCAGGCGCGGCCAGCTGCTGGCTGGGTGACGGCCAGGGCTTGAGGGCCACTGCTGGCGGGACAGCTATTTGGGGCACGGCTGTTGGAGGACTTTAGTCTGACCCATTTGCCAAGTGACCATAGTTGGTTTTCCAGCAGTTGGTACAGCCACTGGTTTGTTTGTCCGCCAGCGGCTCTTCCATCATGAAACCCCCCGTGCTTCGGAGGGCACGTTAAGCCGTCGGTCCCGGCTGCTACTGTCATCTTGTAGCAGTCGATATTTACTGGGATGGCGCAAAATTCCCTTGTAGGAGTAGGTGCCGCAGATTATCGCTTCGCGATAATCTACCCTCTGTACTAGATACTAGATACACCTCAAATGTCAAGGAGTTGGACTTCCTAACAACCATGATATCCAAAAAAGGCAGTTTCCCATCTACTTCCTTCTCATATGTGAATTTGATACTAGGAAAAAACTTATTTAAATGTATAACAAATTGGTCGATATCGCATAAATTTAAATCAAAGATGGCGAAAACGTCATCAACATACCGGTACTGTACTTCTGGGAAATAAAACACTGAATTTTTTAATAGATTTTCAAATGATTTCAGAAAAATCTCTGCGAGAATGGGGCTAAGGTAAGACCCCATTGGGGTTCCGTTATTCATTCTATAGATCGTGCCTTTGTACACAAAAATATTGTTGTTGACGCATAGTCTAGTCAAGCGTAAAACTTCGTCGAACTTTATTAGTTCCTGGTTTTGAGGAACTTTATTACTAACCAAAACTTCTTCCAGGAAACGAGTGTCTTGGGAATGGGGACACTGGGGAATACGAGATACTACGTCAAATGACACTAGAATCTCATTTGGTTTAATCTCCCTATTTTTAAGTCTATTAGCGAACTCAATCCCATTATTAATTCAGCTATCGAATTCAGCAACTTTTAGCCAAAAGTTTCGACATGGGGTAAAGAGGAGAATTAATGTTGGAAACAAAGTGTCTCATATTCTGGCCTGGCTTATGGACCTTGGGAAGGGCATATAACTTGGGCAGAGTCTGGTTACTAATAGTTAAGGATGAAACTAATTTCTTTGGGATAGTGTTGGGGCAGTTTTTGACAATATTCTTAACTTCCCTAATTAGTTTTGGTAATGGGTTTTTCTTTAATTCTTTGAAAGAGCCTTCTTCGATAATTTGGTCTACCCTTCTGAAATACTCATCTTTCTCCAGGATAACTGTGCTATTGCCCTTATCGCTTTTAAGATAGAGGCAATTTTTGGATTTTAGGTACTTGATGATTTTGGAAAACCGTTTATCACTATTGGGCATAATGGGCATAAAAAATGAATTTGACAACATTGATCTCGGATGGACTTCTAGTATCTGGTAAATGTTTGATGCCCCCTTCTATACAACCAACTAAGTTGTATAAGACTTCTTTTTTATTATTGATGGCGAATTTTAAACCTTTTGAAAGGTATTCCATTTCATCTTCAGTAAAGCTAAGATTGGTTTGGTTAATGACGTTGTCATGGAGATGTCTTTCAAAAATGTTGGAAACTGGCGTGGCTTTATAATGCAGGATAGACCTGAGTTTGTCAGATACCTTCTTACTCTTAACCTCTAGTTTACGCTTATTTACTAAAACCATATTAAGAAAAAACTTATCCCATTCCTTTTTGGGTAAAATATTGCTAAGTTTTAGATGTAGAGAGTAGGCTAGAGTTTGGGTAACTGTGAGTTTATAATTGAGGTAACCAATTTCCATGTTTAACTTCTTGGTTTTGACTAAAAGAAGAATACACCTTAAATAGGGGTCTTTAGTATTTTTAAATGAAAATAGTTTTGGGAAAAACTCTATTCATCTTACAACAGTTTAAAAAACAGATGTCTATTTTGAGTGCCTCAATTCTATAACTGAGTTTCTAAAGAAACGATTCAATTCATTATTCTTATTAAAAGGAGCCTGATTAGCCATAAATGAAAATAAAAATATAATTTCCAGAACTGGCAATAATGTAAAAAATGCAGAGAACCGAAAACAAATTTTTATAAGGAAAAAGGATGTGGATATGTTAATACTAATAGAAGAAATAAAACACTTTTTAACCACAATGAGTAAAAAGAAAAAATACGACCTGTAAGTACTTTTCGAGAATGAAGCTCTCATCTTCAGCAGGATTGACAGGGAGTAACACACAAGATGAAACTGAGTGTATAAAGAAAAACTAATTTATAGTGAATTTTACCCAATTTATAGTGTTATGAGGATAATGATTTTTGGTCGATAGCAAATATATCCAAATACTAGTTTCTTTCTTTTTTGCTTACTATCTTTTTTTAGGAATATTCTGAAACAGTTAAACGCAGATGGATTTTTTTTTTTTTATTGGCAAAAGTTAGCTGACTCCCCTGCTGATAAAAACTCTGTCGATTTGAGTTCATGTCTTTATATTAACCAGTCTTTGTTCAATTGTTTTCTAACAGTGACATTAATATTCTAACCCTTCAGTACAATAATTAACCAGCCATATATATTTTCATTCATAAATTATGAACGGATATTTATAAGAGAAAAGGACGAGACACAAAAACCCTGGAATGCAATAAATAGTTAATAAATACAACTGAAAAATAAAATAATAATTAACAAATAACAAAGTAATTAATAAATATATAAGTAAAATCAAAATAAAACTAAAAAATCAAATAA